>DWRA01004488.1:0-10795 GCA_018250295.1 Spathilepia clonius
GCGCAAGACCTTTCCAACGAATGCAAAACCGTGGAAATCGGTTCATGCGTTCTGGAGCTATAGCGTCAGGAAGGAAATCCGATTTATTTTTATATATATATAGATATAAAGGTACATAATACTAAGGTGGTGGAATTCGTCCGCCGACTTCGGCGGTACCACCGCTACACCTAATTCTGCCTAATAACAGCTGTGTTAAACGCTGTTGACTTTTGGTTTGAAGGGTGTGGTAAGGGAAACATACTTATCCATGGCATTGCAACTTAGTCCTCAGGGGTGGCAATGTATCTATGGTCGACTTCAGGTAGGATTCTAGTCTTATTTGGGGGTGGATTATGGTGAAATGTCCATGGGCGGAACTTGCCACTTGTCATCGGGTGGACAGCGTTCTCGTTTGCTTCTTCGCCATGTAAAAAACCAGTGTTTGTATGCGCTTTATATGCTATGAGCCAAGTCAGGTCGCGCTCTTATGTTGTACATACGTACCTATGTAAACTTCGGGATACAATATGTATAAACATTCTTATATAGTAGTGCAACGTTGTGTAAAATTGACAGGTCAATATGCCGACTACTTTTTTAGTTTTGTAGATACAAACAAACATAATGAACATTTTGTTACACACTAGCAAAAATGATTTGATATCGGAAACAACGTCATCTATGGAGTCCAAAATCCTATCTTTTAAGTTGGACCAAGTTATACAAGTTTTTTAAAAATCGCTCGAATAGTATCCGAGATTAGCGTGGACGAACACGGTGACACGGGATATCTATATTTAGATATAGTATAGTATATGTTTGGATCAGCTTTTCTATGTTATCCGTTTAACTGATCTGTTAGCACGTGTCACTGTTAGGGTTGCAGTTTTCTATTACCGACATTTATGTCGAAGGCTTCAGAATATCGATAATTGCGCAAATTCGATCGATATATCAATCATTCATATAATTTTTAAGTACAGTTTTCTCGCCGACAAAGTTCAAAGACTACTTTTGATGATTTTTCCTGGACCCAGTCATAGTACTATACAAATCATTAAAAATATATATATCTATATTTCATATATTCGATACAATATCGTTTCGGCAATGGTTTCGATTTCAAGATAAAAATCGATATTTGAGGTTCGATAATCGAAATTTCGAAATAATCGACATCGTTTCATACCTGTGCCCGAATAATCGAAATCGTTGCATCCATGTACCCACGCGTCTATTCGAGCATGTGTTGAATGTGCAACACCGGTTGGGGCCGGCGCTGCGTCAGCTATCGTGCAACTGTGATTGCCACTTCACGGTACGTTATCTGATACTTTCTGTTTAGCGTTCTATAAACACATTTGTAGCCTTTCTTTGCACGTTTTTTGTGCGTTTGCAAACGTACGATGTGTTGATATAATTGCATCGGTGAGAGACGGCTAGGTGTTTGAATAAATATTTTGATCTATTTTCCAACGAGGGTAATGGAACGGAATGGCATAGGTATTTCTGTCTAATAACAACAGTGTTCAGCGCTGTTGTATTCTGGTTTGAAGGCTGTGGGGAGCGAGACATACTTCCAATTTAGTTCTTATCTGTGTTCAACTGTGGTTATATTATCTGAAGTTATTACAGGTGTTTATGGGCGCCAGCCACTTTTTATCAGATGGACGGTATGCTCGTTTACAACTTCTATACATATAATGAAAAAGTTTCATATTGACTTTTATTTATTAAAATCAAGTAAAATAACACTTTTAATATTCATAGCCTAATACAAAGATTACCAGTATTACGGTTGTAGTGAATAATTAATAAATGGTATGACCCTAGCTAGAATTTTCAATTTCCATATATTACATGTTTCCCTGGCCGGGGATCGAACCGCCTGCGTGACAGATCTGCATTGTTCCTAACGTAAAAACCTTTACGCTGAGCGAGTCGTCATTGTTTACTATTGATTTTATCGCAGCCGTGAATATCCTGTGGGAGTAGGTATCTGGCAAATATGCGCCATTGAAACGGATTGCTCGAGGAATATACAGACCTAGTTACATTTTTATATGCAATGTTTTTAAAATTATTTAAAATTTAAAACGTTGTCTTTCTCAACCCATTCTTGACCCACTGGTGGGCAAGGGTCTTCTCTCGCAGTTTCTTTTAATATACACAATAATGGAGCAGCAAACGAGCATTTGTCCACCTGATGGTAAGTGGCAATTGCCGCCCATGGACAGCTGTAATCCACCCTAGATAGGACTAAAATCCTACCTGAAGTCGACCACTGATGCGTTGCTACCCCTGAGGACTAAGTTGGAACGCCTCGGATGAGTTAGTCTCCCTTACCACACCCTTCAAACCAGAACACAGCGTCGCTTAACACTGCTGCTATTAGGCAGAAATAGGTGTAGCGGTGGTGCCGCCGGAGTGGCACCGCAAAGGATTCTACCACCCTTAGTTTCGCAGTTAGAATGATTTAGGCCATAGTCGAGCGCGTTGACCGAATACGAATTGATAGACTTCATGCATCTTCAAGAACCCTTTTTAAGTACTCTCAGGCGTGTAGTTTTCCTCGTGATACATAATCAGAGGTGTTATGCCAGGGATTTGAACCTCGGACCCTACGACTAAGATGCCGAGATTCAACCGCTGGACTATCAGGGTTCGCAATAAATATCCCGTGTGCCAACCGAAAGACGAATTCCTCAGTGGCACTCCAGAATTAAAACCACTGGAATTGTCATGGAATGTGTCACCGTCGGCTCTCCTATTTAACGTGTGCGTGGGGTTTTACACATTTTATACACCACACGCGATGTATTTTACGCAAAAGTTCACTATTTCCGTCATGATCGCTTATGTTATACCGCGACCTGGCGCCGTTGCTCGCTATTTATTACATTTCTCTGGAGATGTGCCAGCGTCCGGCGGGCGATTCGTCGATATATGCCAAAAGAAAGTCAAAGTTCGATGGCATGAGAAAAGAATAATATATTGATTAGTGCAACGGAGCGTGGCGTGTACACATGTACGTTTAATTGTTTATATAGAACGTAATTGTATTGTTATGTAGATAATGGAAATGTACGCGCTACATTTAAAAGTATCGTTCTTGGGCCGTGTTAAGCGCTGTTGTGAATTGTTTTGATGGGTGTGTTAAGGCGTTTCCCTCGTCCGCTTCATAATCGAGGCATTTCAATTTTGTCCTTAGGTTGCAACGCATTTGTGGCCGATCTATTTTATCTCCGATCTGTCTTCGTCTGATCTTATCTGGGGTTGATTACAGATGTTCATGGACGGCAGTAGGCACTTACTATCAAATGTACTGCATACTGGCTTGCTAATTCTATTTCATAAAGAAGTAACAATCATAAATACGCGCGAGAAACGTCTTTACGGTCGCAAAAGACTCGCCAGAATTCGACTTAATATTGTACATTACATTATTACTAAAATACTTAAAGCTGTTAACATACTTATAATTAAATAACGCTTTCCACACTCAGCCCCATACATAATAATGTCCTCCACAAATACCCAAACCCAGAAATGCAATCAAAACCCATCATTTAGATATCTGTATCTGAATAATGAGTTTAGATTTCTGTTCTGGGTCTGGGTGTTTGTGTATTCGTCTTTGTTTGTGTCCATGGCACCAACGACACAGGGAATCCTAGTGTGGGGCTGTGAGTGTAGAAAGCGTTTTTTTTTCTGTCTATCGAACCCGGAACCCTTTGCGTGACAGAACAGCAAGTACCTCTCCGCCACGCAGGTCAATTATACATTACATAACATTTATTTCATTGCTTGATAACGACCAATCTCGTACAATTTCGCATTAGATAAATACAAATAATTGCAGTGTCACGTAATGCTTGGCGGATTAACAAATAGGTGGTTATGTGTACGCATTATGTACACGAGTAATTCTAATGTGGCACCAACCGACGTTCGCATTACCGGATCAGTATTATACCCAAGATATTATATATCAATAATATTATGATGTTTAGTGTTATGGCTATAATAAAATCATAACGATGCCATCTTGAACACGATGTTATAATTATCGCGAGGTTCTCGTGCAATATGGTAGAATTTCAATAACATTTAGCGTCGTGCAAATGCTTGGAATATTTATGTATTGGATGAAAAACATTATCGATCCTATACGAAAAAGGTTAATGTATGTTTAAAGAGAACACGTGTTACGATTTATGCGTTATTTTTGCGCATAAACACATGAAAACATCGTGTATCACACTGGTGCAATGTAGGAAAAAATTTGCCAGATTATACGATAAACATTGATCCTCTCGGAATTGCGCGTAATAATGTATTCACCCAATTTATATATTTTAAATGTAAGTTGAATTGGATTACATTTTTATTGGAGTTGCGATGTTTGCAGGATTTTTCTTTGGTATCGTTGTTTTCAAATGTGAAATTATGCATGTTGAACTCTGACAAAAGAATATCTAATGTTTGCGGTTATATCGGCTAAATAAGTATTTACAATAACCATTAAATAACTTATAACTATTCTAAATAACTGTCCATTAATGTCAATATTTAATCTAATATGGAATTAAATCTTATTGAGGCATGACTGGAACTATTCGTATGTACATAATACAGCATTGTGTATGTACACATACAATGCACGTATTAATCCGGATATACAAGGTCTTTTTGCGCGTTATAATCGTATAAACAAGGAACGTGAGTATATCAGCATATGAGCATATTAGGGTTATAGGGGGTAATGATGAGGAGAGGAGACGAAGGTGGGAAGAAGTAATAAAATCTTGGATTTTGTATATATGGAATTTGTATATATGAATGGGAATAAATTATGTACTTCTAATCGTCATTTTAAAATAAAACTTAGTAAACCAACTTGGTACCAAGTTTCATACAAGTAGTTTCATACATATGATTTGGATTTAGTATTGTCATTCAAACTAAATAGTTTGGATGACAATGCAATAAATATCAACAATACAATACAAGCTTGGATCTGCGTAACGAGGGTCTGATGGTCGAAACTGAAGTTTGATAGTCGAACTTGTTGGCTATTGGCAAAAATCTCTCAAGTTTGCACTCATACGATTCGTTTCGCCGAGTCCAATACAAAAGAGCGTGTTAAAAGCATGTTTTAAAAGTAAATAATTCTATAATATTTAGTTTTGATGTTTCCAATGATTTTCAATGTTACTAATAGTTATAATCCAACGAGTGTATAGAAACTGCAACGCTAAGAGGCTTAAATACAATCGAATTAACTATTGCTTCCGTCTCTAAAGATCTCTCGGTACAATAGACCACGTGTCCGAAGCCGCGGATAGTATCAAGTGGATTATATACTTGCGTATCCATGCAAAACGTTACTCAGCCGTGTTATGGACTATGATATACGTGTTTACGTTTACCTATGGGCGTGTAAGCGTAGATTAATATAGAATAGTTAAATAAAGACGTAACGGAACTCTACCCGCTTCTAGGAATCTCATTTACGCTGTACGGCTTAAAGAGCTATACTAGTTGTGTCTCGCGTTTATAAACAAAAATTGTTTATAAATATTACATTTAATGTACATACGTGACATGTAAATTATGTCGTCGTCGCCGACCCATTACTGTACCACTGCTGGGCACGGGTCTCCTATCAGAGTTAGAGGGGTTAGGACATAGTCCACCGCGCTGACCGAGTGCGAATTGGTAGACTTCACACACTCTGAGAACTTTTTTTTTTTTTTTTAAGAACTCTCGATTGTGCAGGTGTCCTTACGATGTTTTCCTACACCGTTATAGCAAGTGTTAATTAATTTATAATACGCACATAACTTCGAAAAATCAGAGGCCTGTGGTTTGAACCTCGGGCCCCTCGACTGAGAGGCCGTGATTCAGCCACTAGGCTATCACTGCTTATGTAAATTATGTATCTTCGATCATTTTATCGAAATTAGGCGCGCGGAAAAATTCATGGGTTTTAAATTTTTTTGAAAATTGTTTCAGCTGTTTTGGTGATTAGACAAAGCAGGCAGACGGACAGGCAAAGATTTTAATAAGAGTCGTGTACTTTGCATTAAAAGCGATTATTTTATGATTACATACAGACACTTTTATTACAATTTTATGTATTTCTTTAGATTGTTTGTTTGTAGTTCTAACGATGCGATGTTGTTGGGGTTGATATTGTTTATGCACGAAGATGTATTGAATGTCAGAAGTTACTTGGAAACTTGGAGGGAAAATATCTAAAGTATCTCGTGTAAAATACTTATATTTTAATTTTTATTATGTTAGGATTGTTTTTCATTATGTTTTTTACGCTGTTTTTATTACAATTCATGTAAAATTAAATGCAATCTGTACGCGCCTTAAAAAGATTGTATGTATGATTTCTGTTCTATTTATAATTATTTTTTTATTTGAATCGTCGTATTCACCGTACACATTACGGGTTCATACCTAACGCGTTAACGTAAATAAATATAGTAAATTGTATAAAACATACATTTCTTTATTATAGAGGTCCAACGTTTTTGTTTAATCTTTACAAATATTTTATAACTTTATGTGGTGCAATGCATGTAATGGTTATAAGTAAATTCATCACTTTAATTAGTCGTTACGTAAACCTGCTAGTCTGCGTGTTTTAATTTTCGCCAGGTATATATTATTCCTTAGCGACTACAAACGCGACATTTATATGTCGCATTACACGTTACTTCCATTAGTCGCATAGAGTCCATTTTCCTACAGCGGAGACCGCGTGGCGACGGCGACGGTTCGTCTCAAAGGATGAAGGCGCAGGGCCTGTGTAGCGGCAGTCATTGAGCGCCCTAGCGGCGTGACGTCACACCGTAGCGCCCACGTCCTGAACCAAGGCCGACCTCGCCCCCCAACCCCGGCTACACTTGACATTGGACCGGATTACGTTGTATATCCCTTAAAACACCGCTTATATAATAACGAAATCCGACCGACCCAATGTCCATTCTTGTGAGGAAAATAAGCTATCGAATTTCCCAAATTATTATGTGAGTCGTAATGCAATGCTAAGTATTTTGGGGTTTGTGGCCTGTTGTTAAAAATACGCAACATACATACATAGGTAGGTTCAACATTAGTATGCTCCCTATGAGAGCCCGTTAGGGGCACTGCATTCAGAAGTCGGATATCCCGAATTCCTCTATATAGCGCTCAAAATGATCACTGATGGGATTTTAGTGCTTAAGTATCCCACATAACGAGGTGTTGCTCTCACCGCTCCGGGTAGCTTTTGAAGGTTACACCTCGTCAACATAAAAGTAGGTTCAATATATAGCTGTAGTAAGATGCTGTAAGATCTTCAAGTGCTAATCTAATAAAATACCTAACTGCTAGGAATACAGTCTGAGAATAATATTATTAAAAATGACTTATGAAGGTCGAGCGATCTTTTTTGGTTTACTGTATGTTTTTCAACGTGGACCGTAGGCAAATCCTGATCTATATTAGATATAGTAAAGCTTTCCTAGATAATTTGAACATAAATACTTCAAAGTCTCGAATTCTTCTATCAATTAATAGCATCAGAGGAAAAAAATCGGTTACCAGAAATCGTCAAGTCTTATAAAACGTAAATCTCATTCATTGTCACGGCAGTAATTGAAGTTATTGTGTTATTTACAACGCATGTACGTGCGGAACGCATAAATCAAACTTATCGCGACTATGACCACATTTTTATGGCTAAAACATTTTCTCGAATGTTATGATAGCTGGCTTAGTCATTATATACGACTAGTCGCCGTTGCAAAGCGGTATGCGATAAGACCAAATCTCGGGATACACTATTAAGCTGTTATTCACTGTAACAAAAGTGCGTTGTATTTGTTTATTGGTAACTTATGGCTGTTGCGTCAGTTGTTTTGGTTCTAGAGTTACTAGATGACGTAGGTTTCGGGTTTTCTTATTTCTATGTGAATCTTCTTCCACTCCTGTCGGAGGTTGGACAACATGAGGGCAATCCTTATTTTTGAGGCTGTGGCTCTGAAGAGTGAAGTGGTGCTGCAACGTGTGTGAATAAAAAGATTATTATTTCTAACGTGAAAAAATAATAACTAAAATATATAGTTGAATCAATGTGTTTAGGTTTTATTTCCATAATATGAAGTTCGATGTTCATAACAGTTATATCAGCATCTTAAAATATTTATTTTTTGTTTGTCTCATAGATTATATTTGCATTATTAAGTAAGATGTAATTTAAAACCAAATTGACTAGACTTATTAAAACGTGTGCTAAATATGTGTAATTTTCCTACGACGTTCATATTCTAAAAATATACGTTTTACATCTAAAGTGATAATTTTGAACACTGCGCGGACTGTCTAGAAACACGGTGTTAAAAATACCTTATATGCATTGAATTCGGTATTCATCTTTATTTATGGTTAAACATCAAATGCGTTGTAAGGTCTCTTGGGAAAAGTGAGTTTAATTAGGTTAAATGTTTTTGTATCCCTTTTTTGTAAAATACGAAACAGCGTGTATAAGGAAAAGCTCTTGCTTTTTATATGTACGTCTAAACTGTCGGGTTATTCTTTGACGCAAAGGAACTCATAAAAAATGCGAGTTCAAACACGGGTTTTTATCTAAATTTTAATAACCGACATGAAACTTATTGCGGTGAAAACTGTGTAATTGGGATCTCAGGGGACCTAACATTTTTTAGTTACAGAGGTTTTTCATTGAGTCAGTTTTCCAAATAGGCAGGTTTGAAATGGCAGTAGTCTTATTTATTTAGGGTCCCGCTAAGAGTAAACCTTAAACACGACTGAAAAACAAAGCAAGTATGGAACAAATTAGAATGTTTGAGAACATCATCATCATCGCTACATGATTATACTTAATATAATGTTTGAATCATTGAGGTTGTTGGATTAGAATCATAATTCTAGAGGTCCAAAAATGAAATTTTGATAATTAAATCGTATTTTAGTATATCAGAAGTAAAGGTTTCTTACGTATCCAGGGCTCCACGGAACCAGGTATCCATTTAGCCAAGATTAACTTTTTTATCGTATTAATGTAGCAAATGAGCATTCACTCCATCTGATGATAGGTGGCCACGGCTGCTATGGACATCTGTGATCAACCCCAGTTTAGAGTCCTGTATTTCATTTCGTAGCGTCGTAGCGATTACTACGGCTACGAAAACTCAACATTATATTAATATTTATGTATTAATGATTATTTTTACTCAATTTACTTATGTCGATATAATTATAACAATAATAGATATTAGTATAATTATAAATCTGCTTGAGATTTATAGACTGACACAGTTCGATTGATCACAAAGAAAGTTGGCACGTGAAAGTGTAGTTTCATTGAAAAGTTTTTTAGGCTATCTATTTTGTTGTAACTCGCCCCTAGGTGGTGTTACGTCACTATGTCACGGCTACACTGTCAAACGGATTTGGATACTCATGAAAAGTATTTTGCGTATTTCCGCGCTATTGCGTTGTAGATTGCACACTTGACGTCCATCTTTGTTTTTTATTAACTACCATTTTCTTATTTTATTTTAGTAGCAAACGGGCATGCAGTCCACCTGATGGTATTTAGCCATTGCCGTCTGTGAACATCTATAATCAATCTCATATAAGATTATAGTCCTACCTAAAGATGACCACAGATGTTTTTTGAGACTAAATTAGATCGCCGCTTTTTAGTATGTATCATTAACCACTATAAGGGAGAAACAGGTGTGGCGGTGGTGCCGCCGGGGGCGGACCCCAAAAGGGTCTACCACCTTTTAAAACATGTAAAAAAAATAAATATATAAAACAGGACAGCGTCTGCCGGGTTCCACTAAAAGCTATACAAAATGTGATTTGATTTAATTGAAATAACATTAAGTATTACGTATAGAGAGCTTATATTTGCCCACTCGTTTCTATTGAAAAAGGCTTCGCAGCCCGCTTCGATTTAATGATAAGGGCGGGGGTGTATCACGAGTTGTAGGTAGGCAAAGCGAGGCGTGGGTGTTGTAGACGGGGTGTTCGGGGCACAGTTTCACAGAAGCGTGGGCGTGGTCGGGTATTGAGCTTAAAAGGTCTCGTAAATTCTCGACGTTTCACCTCTATAATGCCACTCTGGGAGAATTTAAGAGGATTCGGAATTTGCTCCTACGTTTGTTTTGACATGGATCCTATTTGAGGCAGATTTAATATTAATATCAAGGTTAGTTCTATTTTTAGATGTACAATTATATCGAAGTCTGCGACGTTTTATGATAAGATATGAGTGTTATGTAACGGATAGGAATATTGAAGGTGTTTCACTTCGTGGAAACTTTTCCTTTTATTAGCAACAGTGCTTATATACTTTTCTATATATCTGTGTACTTAGCTCTACCTTCCATTACGAAGCGGTGCTCTCCCAATAGAATATTCATAGCCTGTCTTACCTCACCTCTACTCTCTACACCTCTAGCTTACTCTTTATTTTCCAGACAATGTTCCTACAAAATTTGCTAACAATGTTTTAAATATGCTTTGTGAAAGAAAATTTGCATTCATTTTGAAGTTTATTTTTCAGTTTTATGCCAGCGGTGAATTTTTAGACGGGAATTTCAAACTTTATACATTCAGGTAGTTTGTTAAACTTTATTATTGTATTTATTAAATTCCGTAAGGCTCCATTTATATCTACATACAATGGACGTGTCAGACAAAATCATATTAAAGGTGGTAGAACCCTTTGTAGTTCGACTCCGGCGGCACCACCGCCACACTTATTTCTGCCTAATAACAG
>DWRA01004489.1:0-10793 GCA_018250295.1 Spathilepia clonius
GTCGAAATATCGGCAATTAAGAAATCAAAACATCGTATCGTGAGTACCCGTTACATAACAAAATGTATCAATTTCGCTACCATATAAGTCTAATAACTAAAAGTAATAATAAAACACAGGATAAATAGTTAATTCAATTAACTTCTAGAGTATAATTTATTCACTATGCAACTTTTTTTTGTTTTAATGTATTGGTGTTGGTCTGATTGCTGCTTTTTTATCCTTTTTGCTCATTAAAGGATTCATTGTTGTTTTTTTTGTTTTTATAGAACAAAAAGCATTCTTGGTTTGTTCGGTTCTTATTTTTAACACGCAAGATCTGACATCTGGTTTATCTTTTTTGGGTTCCGTACGTGAGGGGTAAAAGTTACCCTGTTACGAAGCCTCCGTTGTCTGTCCGTCTGTTATAGGGCTCATTTCTTGAACCGTAATAGATAGATGCGTGAATGTTTTACAAAGTGTGTATCACTGTAACCGCTATAACGATGAATACTAAAGAAAAAAGTTAAGGGGCTATCGATACAAAAATTAGGTATTATTCGGCGTCTGTTTGGTTTCTCCCTTGAACCTATTTAAAAACAAAGTTAATTTGGCGGTACAGAACCCGCCGTGCGTGATTTCGACTTGCACTTGATAAAAGTTTTGGGTTAATTTTCCTGGAAAGCTTCAACGATAAAAGACTGATCTTTTTTGTGTCGAGTTCGATTCAAGACTTATTGTCCGTTTGTTTTGTCATATACCTTATGACGTGCGCGGGAGCCGATATGAATTTCAAAACGTATGTATGAGCCCATACGTTTGTTCCGAATACGCCGAGGCTTATTTGTGTCCCAACAGTATCTTTTTGTATTTCCATGCTGACAAACAGACGAATTTTGATGTGGGTCGACGCTGTAGTTATTTTTGATAGCTGGATCGTTCTTCATTTTGGAATGTCACTGAATCGTAAGTGATGACGTGACTCGAGCAATCTTCTTGTTTCCTGCCACACTTATAATTTGTTATCCGAATTCGTCTACACACGAGCCTTAAATTTAAATGTGTGTACTCCTTTTTATGGCTGTTGTGTCGAAGCGATAGTTATTCAATTCGTACCAATAAGCCCTCTGACGCCGTCGTATGATTCATTGCCACTCAATCGCCATCTCGGATAAAATAAACTGTCCGTGATTGTATTCGAAGCGTCGAAATTGTCGTAGCGATTGTTCGGTTCGAAACCGACAACGTTCTCACGAATTAGATGTTGCCTCATGCACAGAGAGCAAGCAATGGTCCAGCCCGATCTAATTCCTGGGACATATAAATTACTCCCTTTTATTTGCTGCGATTAACCCAGCTATAAACGTCAATTATTACTGACTGCTCGAGTATAGTAATCTTGGCGTCTTCATAATTATGTCCCGCAGAGGGAAAGTGAAAGTTAATTTAAATACAATTATTCAGAAGAACACGATCGTAATTTTGCTTTTAATGCAATATTTTGCGTGGTTTCTACAGGATAAATTTCAAGATCATAAATGTTTAATTTGACGTTTTTCGTCTTAAGACATTGTTGGATGGTGCGCCAACACAAATAGGACATTCTGCTTAAGGTTGTTCGGCCAGTAACCTGCTTCACAAGTAGCCTGCCTATTTGTCGCGTCCCGTTATCACTAGAGCGATAGGGATTCAACGATAGTCCGGTCGTTGCACAAGTTATGTGTGCTTATCTCAGTATGCAGTTACCAATACATTCCACTTATCGGCAGTCGTGAAAAAATACTCATCTCGTGAATATTTGTGTTCGTTAAATCATCGGCCATTAGTGTTATCGTGAATAGTTCACCTTTGGGAACTGGCCGATGGGGAGCAGTCCGGCGTGAGTTGTCCGTGTCGTCGGTGGTCATCGGCCTCCACTGCTGTGTTTCGCAAGTCCAGTTAACCGTACGAGGAGCTCTCATTAGTATTCCACGGTGGTTGTTATTGCGAATCTAGCGTTCGCGTCCTCCGTGTCCGTAAGTACGTAACGAGCCGCTTGTAATTTAATAATCGATATTTACGTACCGTTCGTATTCTATATTCATAAATTAATTATTCGTGAACGAAAAGTATTTTTAGGAAATCACGTTCCGTTTTGAATGGAGCGTTGCGAGCGTTTGAAAGAGAGCCAGATCAAAAAAACTTTCCACGTCCGCCTATATTTGAATTGTATGTAAAATGTAAATAAAGACGAGCTTAAAAAGCAACGTCGAAGAGACAAAGACATTCCGTAGTGGCGAGGCGAGAGGGAATCTTCCGAGGAGGGCGGCGTGCAGACGGCTTTCATCGTGTGTAAATGCGTGCCGCACAAAAAATGGATAGGCGGCCAATAAAAACCCTGTGGGGAGAAGCCGAGGGGCGGGCACAGCGGGTGCAGTGCGCTGCGGCCGCAATTGCATGGTGCAGTCTCCTTGCGCCGGGCTGTGTGCGCGCACGCAGCTTCCACTCCTCACCATAGCCGCCGCTATTAGTCGACCAGTCTCCCAAAAGTATGCGCCCGAGTCGCCCGCGGCGTGTCCACCTCGCTCCTTGTTTTCGCGATCGTTGATCAACATTCCGTGCCGGTTCCGTTATCAGGAAGCGTTCGGCGAAGCTTCGCGTGCGCACCGTTTCCGCTCGAATTATCGCCTTCGCTAGTATTAGGGGTGGTCTAGTAATAAGTGTTAGTCGCGGTCACGATCATGACGTGAGTTCGCTAAATTTTTAGTTTAAAATGTATATAAATATTATTGAGAAGCCTATTTTAATTGCCTCTTTCTGTTGTTGCAGCGCTGTCACCGTCACCACAGTCTCAGCGGGCGGGGAGGCGGGGCCCACCAACCCCGTACCGGAGGACGGCGCCATGAAAGGCGTTGAAGCCACTCCAGAGGAACAGGAACGATTAGCAACCGGAAACAACAATGGATCCCTCGACTGCAAGCTGCCCACGCCGCAGGAGCCGGTGCCCCGCTCCGCGTTTCATTCTACCAGAGTTTTCATGTTGGTGTTCCTATCGGGATGGGTTCTGCAGGGCATGTTCCTCACGTACTTCGTGAGCGTAACGACAACCGTGGAGAAGTTATTTAAAGTGGAATCGAAGACGACGGGGACGTTGTTGGCGGCGACCGAGATAGGGCAGATATGCACGGCGTTGTTTTTGACTTACCTGGCGGGCCGTGGGCACCGGCCGAGGTGGATAGCGTGTATGATGTTGGTGCTAGCGGTGGGCATCATCGGTTGCGTGTTGCCGCACATACTGTACGGCACGCGGCTGCTGGACGTGCACTTGGACTCGAACAGGGGCGGCGCTGCGCCGGTGTGCTTGGTAGATGGAAACACCACGATGTGCGACGAGTCCCAAGTACAGAGCACGGCCACGCGCTCCTCCATAACCGCGGTGGTTATCCCGTGGCTCTTCGTTTGCCTCCTGGTTGTGGGTGTTGGACAAACTGGTATAGCCACGCTGGGTATACCATACGTTGACGACAACGTCGGCAGTAGACAATCGCCGTTATATATGGGTGAGTCGATATAAACCTTTTTTCTTAATCTGAGACTATTACATTTTAGATTAGTCATTCTGGGTAATAAATAGAGCTTTTCATGAAATCATTTTTATGATAAAAAAGATTGTGTAATTGAATTGTGTGCTTATCATTGTTGTTTCAATTTCTTCTTATTATTATTTATGATGATTTTATAATCGATACATGAAGTTGTAGGATATGAAGATCACATCGATCACATCAATAAAACGTTAAAACAGTCTATTTGTCTGAATATTTGGGTCACACAAACATTTTTGCTCTGTAATAAAAGATGACTCGAGCCCAACATTGGGATATTTTATATTAACGACAAATGACGGTCTTGTTAAGTAATGTAACGTAACTTTAATGCCGTTCCTACTGAGGCTAAGTTTAGTTGGACTTTTATTTGGATTTTATTATAGACGCGTGTATAATCACCCTATTTATTATATTACTGTCTTTACGATAGCGTTACGTTTACATTGTATTTTAACGCGTAATAGAGTTTTATGTCCATATGCTTTTTATCGTCTAACCCGTCTATTGCAACAGCCGCCTAACGTGAGTCGGCCGAAAAATTCCCGCGATTTAACGCTCTTCCGTAATATTAATATGTACAATTACGTAAATAAATAAAATTGTAGTATCTGTTTGTAATGTCAAAATAACTACGTTTTACCGAATGCATATGAATATATACGATACTCATTTTAAAAAAATAGTATAAGATTTATTTTCTATCTCTGCCTGTTTGTTTCCGTTAATATTCGAACCGGCTGAAACGATTTCACGGGATTTTCACTGGCAGATAGCTGACGTTACAAGGAATAACTTAGGCTATTTTTATTTAAGGAAATGTGTTAGGGTACCGCGCAAAACTTAAAATCGCACAACTAATTAAATTTGATAAAATTAACGGTTTGGGAAGCGCGTCGTAGATGTCTATAGTTTCACGTCAGCTTTTATAAAAATCGTTAAAGTCACTAAATTTCGGTTATATGTCATGCTATAATTTTTTAAACGCGGGCGGAACCGCGGGGCTCGGCTAGTATCTCGTGTTAATGATGGTCCGCGCTACAAAAACATGAGCCGTCGAGGTGTAAAGGAATCTCTTTATCTTTGTAACACGCCGTGCCACGGCATATAAGATAATAGTACGGTAATTGTTGGTTCCGAAAATAATAATAATTGGATTGTCGACGCCGCAAGGCCGCATGTTACGTTACGCTGATGTTCTCCGCGAAATGTTTGTCAAAATATTGTGTAGCTGTTCGTTTATTGAGGATATTTTTATAGTGATTGTGTTGGGGATGTTCTCTCTTCAATCCGTCGGTTCCTCCCTTAGCGCCAAATCTTCAATTTTATATTGGTTGGAAAAAACGGACCTTTCTCGCCGTTCAAAATTCGGAAGTGAAGACAGGGCATAGATTGTAGATAAATAAAAAATCATCGAGGCTGGCAACCCGCTGTCTATGGCCGGATCCACTGGCGTGTAAACAGATTGTATTTTGGCGAGCCTGTAACAATGGTTAGATTGGGCTTTTGATGTCATCGTCAGTAACAAGAATATAAATTTTGGTTGGAAATTTGGATTTGGATGTGTTGTTGAGGAACCGAGATGTAAAGCACTGACGACCGTTGACGATCCACGTGGCGGAGCGGTCACCGCACCGGTCTGACATGCAGTGGGTTCCGGGTTCGATTCCATGCCAGACAGATATCTAAATGATGAATTTAGATTTTTGTTCTGGGTTAAATGTTTGTGTATTCGTATTTGTGTGTTCATGGCTCCTACGACGCAAGGAATCCTAGTGTGGGGCTGTGAGTATAGAGTGCGTCATTATATTTTATTTTTAAAATCAGGTTTTTTTGAAAGCCTGTTCCACTTTTACTGTACCAGAATTTGTTATTGAACGCATGATGCACTTATAAATTTTGAATTTCCACGCGAAATACACTAGTTGAGAAATTTTCTCTTACGCATAAATTCAGACAACGTCACGGACCGAGTGCTAGTTTGTTGTTAAATACGAGCCGGTTATTATTAATGTTTCATAATTTTTTGGTCCATTACAGAGGCACGATAAACATCTTTTATTAATAACTCACCGCACTTTGCGCAGATGGTGTGCCGGTAATGCATGATTTCCTTTTACATATAGCAATGTATGGTGTGAGCTTTTTTCGAATCGAGCGTTTTGAGCGTAACGTTGTAAATTGCTTGATTATTCTCCTGTATTAATAAATAGTTGCACTTACATATAAGATGCAATTTTTTTAACGTATTGAAGTAGCAAACGAGCATGCTGATCACCCCATGGTAAGCGACCACTGCCGCCCATGAACGTCTATGATCAATCCCAGATAAGATTTGAATCCTGTCTGAGGTTGTGCGATGCATTGCGACCCCTGAGGACTAAGTTGGAACACCTCGGATAAGTAACTGTCTTTTACCACACCCTTCTAACCAGAATACACGTCGCTTAACAATGTTGTTATTAGTCAGAAATAGGCGCGGTGGTGGTGCCACCGGAGTCGAACCATAAAAGGTCTTACCACCTTCGATATTACAATTAAACTTGCTACATCGTCGGCGAGAATCGTTTTGATAGTTTCCTGTCATAAAGCAACAAATATTTTATTAGTATTTTTATATTAGGTACACTGTGAAATAAACATATAGTCTTACATGACAAAACTTCCATTTCATTTGTATAAATAAAAAATATGTTAAATGTAAAGGAAGAGAAGTTGAAACGAATAAAATATTACAAAGACACTTCAGTTATATTTATTTTTACAGAAAACATCTCTTAAGTTTCTTTAGCACAAGATGTTAAGATTTCAATTTCAAGTTGTAGCCAATAGGGCAATAAATCTAGTAAGCTGTGAAGGGCCCTTTTGAATGAGCCGCATAAATTGTGCGTATGTTATTGCGAGTCCGATGCTCGCTGCAATGTCTGCCCGCTCAAAATTCCCATTGTTTCTGTTTGCGCTCGAAACAAGTTTGGTAAGGCCGGACGGGAAATTGTCTAGTTACTTGTACACACGTATCTATGTGTAAACAATAACTGAATTTGGTTTAAATTGATTCTTTTTTGGTAATTTTTTGCCTAATTGTCTAACGTTGACCTGATTTCGTTTTAAACATTATTGGTATTGTCAGTTTGAGTTAGTTGCAATGCATGCTCGAGATTCCCATTTTATTCCTGTCTGTTTCTGTTTGAGCTCGAAACAAGTTTCGTCAATCGTCACTGAATAATGTTTAGCTATTGGTAAATACACCTTATTGGACGTAAAAACTAATATTCGGGTATATCTACGGAGACACTTTTTTATATACAATGGAGTAGCAAACGAGCATGCAGTCCACTTGATGGTAAGTGGCTACTGCCGCCCATGGACATTTGTGTAATCTAACTTGTAGAAAAGAACCTAATTTATTTACTGTGCCCATTAATGAGCTGTATTAAAGAATCGATTCGGCAAATTTCGATGAATTATTAGGTGTGGTTGATAGTAAACATTATGTTCATTATAACGCCAAGGTTTAAGCACATGCGTAGGTTAGGAGTACGTACAACTGTACACCTGTGTCTGCGTAGTACGCAAAGTGTGGGTGCCTAGTATTCACACAAAATGTCATTGACATGCCGAAATGAAGTTCTCGAAAGTATTCGTCGTTGTAATCGAAATTCGACCGTAATTAGACAAAAATTAAGACTAAATATGAGATTTACGGAAATATAACGTGAATAATTTTGGTCTCAATTTCGATAGACTATATTTTATTCTTGATGAGGTTTATAGTTAGTAAACTGGTCTTATCTACTGCAAAAGTTAGGTGTACGTCTATTTTTCTTCTCTGCATTCATTTCAGTATTAAAGGATAAATGCCCAATATCGGAAAAATAGGTGTGACATGGACGCCTGCTACGACGTTGACATAATATATCTCACGTTGTCATCAAAGTAAACAATGATTTTTTTATGCATCGAGATACGAAGAGCTTTTGTACATAGTACATACTTATTTAGTACATAGTATCTAGATGGCTCTATGTTGTTTCATTTTATTAGGGTTCCATAGCCAAATGGCAAAAATCGGAACCCTTATAGATTCGTCATGTCTGTGTCCGTCCGTCCGTATGTCACAGCCATTTTATTCGGAAACTATTAAGACTACAAAGTAGAAATTTGGTAGGTAAGTGTATTTTGTAAACCGCTTGCCGAATTATATAAAAAATACGAAATATATTAAATTAAGAGGGGGCTCCACATACATGCGAATGAAATTCAAAAATTATTTTTTCATCTTTCCTGTACATGTGGGGTGTCTATAGAAAGGTCTATAAAAATGACATTGAAGTTTCTAAAACCATTTTTTCGCAAAGTCGACTGTTTGAGAGATAAGCCTTTTGAAAGTGGTAAAATGAGTTTCCCTCCCACTCTAACTTTTACACCAAGAGACTGAAAAATCTGGATAAAATATATGTTGTTATAGATGTCAAGGAAAACTTTTAAAGAAAATTAGTTCGAACAAGATACGGTTGACAGTTTTTGAGATATAACACTTTTTCTAAATCCGAATAATATAACTTTGTAATTCATACAAATACTATGAAAAACAAACGTATATTGGTAGTTGTTGCTTGTAAATGTATATTTTATGTTTCAATAAATAATAAATAAAAATAAAAATATGTTTTGTTTTGTTTGCGACTATTTATTGATAATGCTACGGAACTCTTCGCCTGCGAGTCCTACTCGCACCTGGTCGATTAATATGTTATACATAAATATTATCATTTGCACGCCTCCTCTATAAACTGTAACTAGGCCAAATCGCACACTTCTCCGAGCGTGTGGTATTCTTAAAAACGTTCCTAAAGTTTTCTTTCTGCGTATTATATACAGATATTTAGCTCTGCTCACGAATTATCTCGTGTTATCTACGGTATGTACTTCCGGAGTTGTTTATGCAGCTAAAATAGCATAAAGGATAAGAGTTCAAGTTCATTACCATTATAAATATCTGTCAGTATTGATAGTCTGTGAACAAGATTTATAATCTGTGTCTAATTCTAGATACATCGTTTGAGCTAAATTCGTTTGTAAGAAGTCTGTTTTATGAAATTTAATTCAGTTACTGCATACGCAATCACGATGAAATGGCATATATTATGGATATGCTACAATTATTTGTCGTGTATTTTATAAAATGCTAGTTTTCATAGAGAATATTATGTAATTTATCATATCTATCAGTATTAATACGTCTTCAAAGCTTACAACAATACGTTTTTAAGTATCTTCTTTTAATCTGTTTCAAAGAAAACATGCAGGTGAACATGCTGGCAACATACAGTATGGTTTCATAATAAACAGTATTAATCATAACTACGGCAAAAAATATAGGTAGTTTTTTGTATGTTAGATGAACACAAAAAGAACTAGTTTTCTGTGTATGTGTCATGGTCTTGTTCATAATAAAACCGTACCTATAAAATCTTTGTACCATTTGTAGTGATGCTCCTCAGGTCTTGATAAGTTCACATCTTCTTTATTCTTAGTACGATTTTTTTACGATTGATCGAGTCGCCGGAATCGGTTTTCGATATTGAATTCGCTCGTACACATCTACACGCAGCGTCTTTCGTCGATTGTTTTTTACTAAAATATATCATTGTAATGTAACGGAGCTTGAATTGTCGAGCTGTCGACTCGATTGATCGAGTGCTCGAAAGGATATTCAAGAGTTTTGACAAAGTTTTGGAAGCCTGACCGCCCATTGGTTTCTTTTCCTCCAGAAATTGTTAGATTAAGCGATTAAGAAATCGTTCACGAAATTAGTTAACATCTCAATCGTTGCTCGGCGACTATTTAGAAGTCTACGCATCTATACAGACACGTAGTCTATCGATCGTTGACAAATTTTAGAATAAAATCAAGTATTGTTGCTTGTTGATCGCTCAACAAGTACGCCCGAGCGACAAATCAAAACAACGACTTTAACAATAGTTAAGCAGCTTAAGCGACAACACAGTCGTCTACGCAACTCCAGCTACTGCCGTAGTAGCTAAAGATGGTCAGCCTTAGTCTGAAGTTGTTAGTCTTTACGAAGGGTTTTTTTTAAACCGTTGGTGGCACGATTAATGCGTATGAACGTTTTTATATATTCCGTAACACTTCCGCGCGGACACGCTCCGTGCCTGTCTTAATATTATATAGAAAAATATGATTTTATCTGCCACGTTGCGTTCGTAGAAGATGTATCCGTCAAAGAAGTTTCCGCTCTGTCCGAAATTTCCTTGATATTTTATTACAAGTTATGAAATTTGACATAACGATCGGATATAATAACTTTTCAGACGTAAAGTGTAGTTGTCAAGTCGTTCATTTATCCGTCAAGCTCGTCCGAAGCGGACATCCGTCAGAGCTTTGGAGTAGAATGTGTTCTGTATTTCGGACAAAACTATATCTTTCTAATCTTTTCATTATAATGCACCGTCGAATACAATTTTTATCATGCTATAGATCACTAAGAAAATAGCTAAAAATAATAGGACACATTTAGTGCACAAAGAGATCTATTTCATCAAAAAAAACAGAAACTGTTTCGTGATAAATTAGGGAAAGTTTCGTTCATTTAAAACGTCTAAGACCACTTCTAATGACGCTGCGAACCATCAGTGGTCTGCGTTACTGGGATAGGGTTCCAAGGACGTGATATAGCATATCATACTTACATAGGCGAATCTGGAGAATATTTAAGTAGGATTTCTATTCTATTCGATGTTGGTTACATCTCAGTAGACTGCAACGAGGAGGACTGGTTATCTGATGGATTATACGCTTGTTTCGTCACCAACCCATTACCTTCCCCTTACTGGGTATGGGTCTCTTTTTAGAATGAGAGTGATTTAGGCCGTAATCCAGCGCAATGGCCAAGTGTGAATTGGTAGTTCACATATCCTTGCCATCGTTTTTACTCACGATATTCACCTTCACTGTTTAAGTATCTGATAATTAATTTAAAATACGCACATAAATTGATAAGTCAGAGGTCTGGGATTCGAACCTCAGACCCCCAATTGAGAGGCCGACTTTCTAAACGCTAGGCTATCACTGCTACTCTACGCTCGTTTGTTATTTTCTATTTCATGAAAAGTGTATTAAAAAGGAAACTCGAGCATTTATCTCCGGTGGTAGTAAAGATTGTGTTCCCCAACCACGTGTCTTGCACGCCTGTTTTGTTTATATCGC
>DWRA01004490.1:0-10792 GCA_018250295.1 Spathilepia clonius
GTTGGAATGCCTCGTTAAGTTTATCTCCCTTACCACACCCTTCAAACCAGAACACGGCAGCGCTTAACACTGCTGTTGTTAAGCAGAAATAAGTGTAGGGGTGGGGGGTCGAACTACAAAGGGTTCTACCACCTTCAAATTTGCATATACCGTAATTACCTTTATTAAGTGTTTATCTGTACTAAGTGTATTAAGTGTTTATCTGTACAAAGTATTTACAAAACAACACCTAAAGTGATATTTAAAAAATAAAACGGAATTCAAATAGCATAGCAACGGAAACATAAAATTTGCAATGAAAGCGTGCACCGACTAATTCAATATCTTCCTCAGTTAAAAGCTCAGTCGGCTGGCAAAAGATAGAACTGGTGCTAGCTGCCTAGCAATTTCCGGGCAACCGACGAAAATTTACAAATATCATGTGCTTCTGGAGATCAAAAATCTATCAAAATATTTTTATTTTAAGTATTCTGGCACGTTTAGTAGCTTATGTTCGATTCATTTAACGGGCACTGTTTAGTTTACAAAGACCTTCAAATATAAAGTAATTTCTTTTTTAGGTATACTTTTTTACAAAATTGAAATGTATAACAAATTTGCAGGCTTTTTAAGAGTTTAGTGGTTGTTGCCGCTCATGGACACGTATAATATAAAGTCGAATAGGGCCCGCGATTCTCCCCGTTGGGCATAACGTAGCCCTTCCTCAAACCTCTCCTTGCGGATGGAGGGCCTTCCTAGAACATAATTTTTAGCCCGCGTTGCTTCAATTTCAAAGATTATTTGTGTCTCTACTTGACAACCTTCCGATAAACTACTTCCGAATGCGGCCCACTATTACTTCACGTGGCTCTACAGTATCTAGACAAAGTGAAGAAAGAGAAACACTAACACCTATATTATTTCATTTAGAAGCTCGACTTGAAGTCGGCTGTATTGTCTCTGAAGGCGAATCATGAAGAAGCGTCTGAGATTATTAATAGATAAGAAAATTTTAATCCGGTTATCTTTATATACAAATCTGTGTCACTGTGTTTGTACACGCTATCTTCAAAACCATTCAATCGATTTCAATCATATATAAGCCTGATTCCAGTTTAAAACCATAGGTAATTTTAATTCTTGTAGATGGCACTGTATTCGAAGCCTATTTTATTTTATATATCTGTTAACTTCTGTCCCTGCTCAGTTATAGTATATTTAACTGTTAGACTTTGGAAGTAGGTACATTTATTCAAATATCTTTTAATCCGAGATATGTGGTGAATAAGAATGTAATATTACCATGAGCTCTATACATCAGCTTTAACTTGGAATAGTCATTTGCTTGTGCCATCTTAATCCAGCGATAACCAGCGATATTCTTGAAGTCATCCGTTCACCTTAACGTTGGTAGTTTCATTTATACATTTATTATAAACATGTTAATCAGTATTTTTCTTATTCTGGGCGTAGTCCCCGTATCTCCAGTAATTAATGTAAAAAACCTATTTAGTGAAAACGAACCTGTGGCTTCGTGACTAGACATAGAATAGAACACCCTCTGTCACCCCAGCGACTAAAGAGTATCCATAACAAATTCCCTATTTGAAAAATCAATACCTATCTTCTTTGAGGTATAGTTATATGTACGCTGCAATAAGTACTTGCATACTTGGTTATATACAAGCAGTGATAGCCTAGTGTGTGAATCACAGCCTTTCAGGCGAAGGGTCCGAGGTTCAAACCCCAGGCACGCACCTCTGATTTTTCGAAGTTATGTGCGTTATATAAATTAATTATCACTTGCTATAACGGTGAAGGAATACATCGTGAGGAAACCTTCACACCTGATAGTTCTTTGAAAAAAAAGAAAGTTCTTAAAAAGTGTGTGAAGTTTACCAATTCGCACTTGGCCAGCGCGGTGGACTATGGCCCTCTCCCTCTGAGAGGAGACCAGTGCCCGGTAGTGGGACAGTAATGGGTTGATGACGATACTTGGTTATGAAATAAGAAATATAATCAAAATTTGCATATTTAAGGAGCGGTGTCGCGGGCGTAATTTAATCCGAATGAATGCGATGTCGAGTGATCAATGTTTTACTTAGAGAACCTCTGAGTGGTCCTCAAAGCTCGCTGGAATTGAAAGCGCTTCCGAGACTGAACTAATAGTCTTATATAACCGTCCACGAAGATAAAGTTCAGTGGGTCGATTATATAAATCCGCGGGGACTCAGTAAGTCACTGTTTGCGATGTGATTGCATTTTAAGGCTTTATTTACCAACCCCGCAGTGATCTTCATTAATAGGTGTTTTTAATAAAACACGAGTTAATAAACCTTTTGTAAACTATTGCATTAAATCAAAAGTAATAAAAACATTGATAAATACATATGAATATATATGGATATGTAGATATAAGAATTTGCAGCAAAATTAATAACTTACGTGTCAAAATAAGCTTACTTTTATTATATATATATGAATATTTTAAATCTCGCTGACCTCGGTACTTCTGGAAATTAAATTTCTTCTTGCTCATTTATTAGTAGTGGGTATCTTGAAATTTTATTTAAATTAATATTTGGTATCTCATATCTTCAGGATATTATTTTTCGTAATGTTGCACACCGCTTTACACCTGAGTGGAAAACAGCTTAGACACGCATATTGTATCTCGAAAAATAAACACCTATTTTATAGAACATAATTATGATTTATTCATCTAATTGCGCCTTTGTAAAGATTATAGTATAAATTACTGTGCAAAATCGTAAAGTTCTTTGGATGTCGGATACAGGCTATTCAGTTCCCTTATAATACAATAGGAAGAAAGGAAGTTGCAAAACTTGTTTCAAAAATATATTAATTAGAAGTTGCAAAATATATAACCCAAAACAACAAGATACAATGACGTAAAGAAATAGAGTAAGTTGAGAAACTGTACTAAACCGCCTTTTATTACTCAACATTCGTGTCCATTCACTGAATTCTGTTAGCAAGGTACAGTAAGCAATGATTTGTGGCGGGCGCGGTGCCAAATCGCCTGAGCTGGCACAACAGGGCTTCGCGGCCAATAGTTTGCAGTATTTACCCACACAATAGGAAATTCGAATAAAATGTCATATTAATGTTATATATGCACTTATTCTGCACGTTATTTGTTTTCAATGCAGTTGGTATTAGAGCGATAAGTGATTCAATTTTATACATTAAAATATCAATATAATATAATATCAACATATATAATTAATGACTAACCTGGTGAATACACTTAAAATCAAACCCGGACGTATATAAAAGTAATTAAAAATTCCTAAACTTAATCATTTGAATACAGTAAGAAGCTGGGAAAAAAGGAATATAATTCTTGTATGCCAGTTTTTCCGCCCTTTGTGGAGATAGCTAAAAATAACAATAGAAATTCAAAATTACTAATACCTCAACTTGTACGAATATGTCATAGAAACATCCGAGTTATATACAATTTTATAAACAGCCAAGTAAAAAGACCCATATATCAATTACGGATATCGAGGATAACCCATTTTTTAAAAGATAACTTTCTACCTTTATATAAGTTACCAATGCGCTAAAAACGTTTTAATAAACTGTAAAACGAGAAAATGGTTTTTCAGTAGCACTTTATACCAAAGAGAGATTAATAGCTGAGGCTGTTCAACAAAGGAATGAAACCGGGAATCCTGCAACGTTGTATCACAGCCTTTTATTGTCGACATACCGACGTCTAGCCCCATTGTCATTACTACCTTTGTTATGAAACAAAACTAAACTGGAAATTTCTGCTTTTTATCAACATAAAGGAGGGCATTTTCACACATTGTCTTATTTGGACATTTAATTTTTTATTTGCGAAGTTATACGGAGGTATTTTGATTTGGAATTAGTATTGAGATTTCTCTATTCGAAATATTTGATAACCCTTAAAAACGCTTCTAATACTAAGCTGAGGTTCTAAATAATGCTGCCGAAGCGCTATAGTGATAGAAAGCATTAAAAGTTAGTGTTACTGACCGGCTGCGATTGTTAGTGATTTTCTTACTTAGTAATAATTATATTATATTAATTCATAATAAATACTATAGTGTATCTTCATTTTTATAGCTTTCTTCATCAATAAGAACTTATGAACAATTTATAATGCAATTTCTATTCTCCAAAATCTATATTCATGACTTGTAAACTTTCATAGCTGTAACAATATCTGTCAAAATCTTCGCTTTATTTCAGGTCCGCTATAAGTAGACCTTAAAAATTATTTATCCGAATCACGACTACTGTAGAGTTATCGTAATACGAAAATCCGTTTTCTAAGCGACTTAGCAACAGTTCCAGGCATTGAAATTTTCCAACGCCATCTGACTCGCCGATAACTTCAATATAATTAATTTGAAGGACTTCTAAAACTCGACAAAGTTGGAGCGACGTGCCACAGTTGTTATATCGCCGTTGTTTCCGCTAAAAAACGATAACCAAAAGTTTTAACATTATTAAAGCGTACGGAATAAATAAGAAAGATTATATTTGTACGTGTCCCGAGAAATATTAATAAAATAAATTCTATACAATATAGAATGATTCTTTTTATAGCATATTTACTAGCACTTAAGTTGCATGAAGTATGATCTAAATCGTGCCAATTTAACCATCAGACTTTAAGTACATCAGCGCAATTAAAAGTGACATATTGTTTGTATTGATTGCAATGGGATATTATATAACAAAATAAAAGGCTGGAAGTGGTTTAATACGAAAATCATTCATCGATAAAGTCCAATAATAATCGACAAATAGACTAATTTTCTACCTTTATGAACTTCCTCGGCCATAATCGACCGATTTAGCAATTTCCCAGTACACGCTTCACTCGATTGTCAAGATTAGCAACGGTCGATACAACAGAAATGTATATGAATGAATGTCGAGGTAATCGTCCGATTAGTATGAACTACACCAAAATTTGATTCCAGAGTATCCATAATATAATAACACATATTGTGAAAATAACTTAGAATTGCAAATCACAAATTTAATGATTTTTCTTTTATCCTTGGAACTTTAAAATCTCTTTTGCACATTCTACAGTCCAAACAGATTAATGGATTTTAATTAGGAGATGATGAGATATCGTTGCTTTTGTCTAAATCGTGAGTGACATAGGCCACATTACTTCCCTTTCCACTATTTTTTTAAGCTATCGCATTTATGTTGTTGCAATAATTACTAGTTATCATAAATATTTTACAAGTGTAGCCAAGCGTCACAACGGCATAACGCAGGGGGTTCTGGATTCGATCTCCGGCTAGACAATTATCTAAATGGTGAACGCCTGGCTAGAGTGTACAAAGCGTCTCTTGAAGAAAGTTAAACACAATTGTAGGTAAATAAATACATCTAAGAAGTCAGTCAGTTTTTTCTTAGCGTGCTTTCTTCAACCATTCACACAAGTCGACGAAGCCTTAGAGAGTCAAGTTGGCGGATAGCCATCTTAAGAGGCAAATAAGAGCCAACAAAGGAATCTACCAGATATACTGCGCACAACTCTACATTCATTAAAAAGCCGCTTTGAAAGTTTTCTATATAATAGATACTCTACTATAAACCACACAGACCATAAGATTGTTATTTAGTTATCTGCTTTTTATGTAATTAAAGGAGAAAATTAACATGCGATCTCTTTGTGGTTCGTTATCGGCGATACACTCGACAAGTGTGGATTTCTAGACTTGACACGCCCTTGAAGACATTTTTTAGTAAAAATAGGCATTAAAATTTTTTTACGTTTCTTTTCACCATTTAAGCAAGTTAAAAAAAAATCTAGTACGCACAAAAGATTAAAAATCAGACATGCGTGCCTGCGATTCAAACCTCGGACTCCGAGTGAGAGGCTGACTTTTTAACCACTAGGCTATTACTGCTTAGTATCACATGGCTTACGTACAACACAAAGAAGCGCTACATCATAGAAACGGCTCTGGAATTGAGCCAACGTCACCTGCAAGTAATATGTAGACAACAGTTAATATTCAAGCCGGACCTTGCATATATGTACCTACTTATGTCGTAACTTTACTTCGTAAAATAGTAACGACTTCGAAACGATTCTAGACTTTAGGAAATGGATATCAAACGAACATACTGTTTACATATGGTAAGTGGTAATTACCAGTTATGGACATCAGCGTATTGAATCCAAAATAGGATCAGTGGTCGATAAAAGATGCGTTACTATACTTGATGATGATGACTAATTTTAAAATGCGTCGTTTAAGTTTATTACCTCTCTGCTCCGTTCAAAATGTACCACAGTAGTACTTAATAGCAATTATAAAACAGAAATAGACAAGGCACGTGACACCTGAGTCAAACCACATAAAGATCTACCACTCTTCGTGTTATTATTAAAACACTGAAAATCAATATAGGCACCCACAAATTGCAATAAAAATATCCATGCAAGAGCTTCTGTTTTATTTAAATAGTTTCTAATGTACTTTATTATAATGCCTTCAAAATGTGTGAAAGGCAAACGGACCTACTGCAATCCACTTGTGTATTTAAAACAACAAACTGGTTTATTTAACTGAGTCAACAGTGAAGTACAGATTGAAACGTTCTTGCAAGCAACGAGTTCTAGAATTTTTATATTAGAAAATGCTTCGTTGTTGTAGCTTTGCTATGTAATATCAAACAAATATTTACTCTGACTTATACCGGTGGAAGTCGGCTGTCTGTGTGTAAACATGAAACATTTATTTCGACTAATGACTATGTATGTGTACACATTAGGCCTGACATTACATGACATTACTTTGGTTTTATTACGTTATAACATGATGGGTTCAAATAAAGGAATAATATGGAGATTTCGCGTGGCTTGTATACCTAAAACTTTAATAAGAAATAATACAATAGTAGTTACAGAGGCGATTCTACTTTATCGTCAGGAGTAAAAAGTCAATGCATCCGTGTTCAACCACATGTTGGAGACCTCTTACACAGATTATAGATGTCCATGGGCGGCAGTGGTCACTGATCCTCAGGTCGGTTGCATGCTCGTTTGCTACCTCCATCGTATAAAAAAAACCTTTTAGTAGTCCATTGCTGGGTACATGTAGGTGTCTCTTAGAAACTAGACTCTGTCTTGTTAATTTTCCTCTGAACGAAATCAATTAGTCGTCTCTTTGATATCCACAGGATGATGTGAAGGGACCGACGCCAAAAAATTGAAAAGGATTTAAATTGACGCCAGAAATGATACCGTTAACCTAGTTTTAAGTGATTACAAGATGTCGACATGAACCTACGGACATTATTTTAACTGTAAAGACAGCAAGAACTCCACTTAAAAGTCCCCCCAGATGCATATCTTGTCCTGTAATTGTCACCAATTCCATCCTAATGAATTCTCTTTTCATCGTTTTGAAACCTAAAATTATAAAACAACTATATTTGTCTTATTTATGATTTAAAGCATGGACTAATTTACCGCTGTACCCTTAAAAAACGAATTACCTCAATTTTACCAAGTTTCTATGTTTGTGATGTCGCAAAATAAACGCTGTCAGGAGTTTTTGAATGAAATATTGGTTTCAAATTTCAAACTCGCTTCAAAATGCATTTAACGTTTTCTCATTAAAAGCGTTAAAGCCGCCTTCCACAAGATCAGCGTTCTTTCGTGTTCCGACTACAATTTGTCTCTGTCCCTCTGACAGAGAGCTATTGTTCCTCGGCCCTTGTCCACCACAATATTGGTTTATTCTCTAAAACACCCGACTTCACCCGACTAATATTAATAGGCTAAAAACAATTGCTCTTTCGCGGTCTATTTGGCTGAGTTAATTCAATAAGCCGTTTTTGTTCGGTTCTAATTAAGTGGAACTAAAAGTTTTCTAGATATTATTGCTAGTAGGTACAAATATTTATGACTCAAATCTAATGCAGTGGTATAGTTGTAACTGATATACTTCTATAACGAATATGAGAAGCTCTCCAACAAAATTTGCACACTCGCGATATTCTTATATCATACATTTAAAAAATTCTTAGCTATAAAACAATGTATCAATTTTATTAGACTTATGATAAAAAAAAATAAAAGAAACCTTGAACTCGAACCCACATCTACATTGTATGTTATGCTCTTCTATATTTTTATTAAAACTGAATTTAATTATTTGACATTCATAGTTGACCTTCCTTCACCATTGATCTTCAACATAAATATACAAAAGTAGTGAGTAAAACAATTGAAATTAATAATATCTGAAGAGCCAGGAGGGCCTTCATCAAAATTCATTATGTGAGTGGGTATGTAGGGCGTGGACGAATAAATCACTCACTCTTCTTTTAACCACAAAATTATTTAATCAACGAATTATAATTAACAGTTACAGTAAGATAAATCAATTCAATTAAACTTTTAACACGTATAATATCACGGACACAGCGATTCGTCAAAATGCGTGGTGCGCGGGCGCTGTCTCAAACAGAAGTGCGTTTTAAGACGGCCGCCCTCACTACCCTCAACTATGACGCTTCGCTAGGCTGACATTTATAGTTAATTGTCAACCTGTCGTACGAAAGTGGCAGCTGCGCCGTCATATCTTTATCTACCGGGTCGCGTATAGAATCTTTAACTTCCGCACAGCATATCCAAATACTAACAATTGCTGAAGATTAGTCTTATCAAATATCTAACTTGAAATCAACTATTACGTTCTATGTGTATTGTGATTACGATCACAAATCGAAGTGCCTATTTCCAAAGGGGTAACGCCACGCTTATTGATAATAAATTAATTCCGCATTTCCCATTGTTGTCGCACAATGAGCAAGCCTGCAAAGTATTGTCCACGGGAACATTGCCCGCGTTTCTCTGTTTGGGAATTCGGTTTCAGGCAATTTGGCACCGCGCCCGCCCGCAAATCATTGCTCTTGTGCTGTTGTACAACGAATTCATCAAGCATCGGTCGTAAAAACTACTTGTATTTTGAAGTTTTACGCTAAGCTAAACATAAGCTAAAGCTGGTAGAACTCATTGTAGTACAATTCTGGTGACACTATCTTCTGACCTTTTCTGCTAATAACAACGTTAAGCGCTGCTATGTTCTTCTTTAAAGGGCGTGATAGAGAAGACATCCTTATTCGATACGGCTTAGTCCTCGTGCGTAGCAACGCATCTATGGAAGACCTGTGCAACAACGTACATTCTATACGTAAAAAATATATTGTAATACTAACTAACTCAGGACTACGTAACTGAGGCGCTTAAATAACATTTATTTTAAAATTATTTAAAACCCGTGACCCGTTCTCACAATGAGTGATTAATTTACCTTAATTCGATTTGAGGTAAGATACGTGTGACGGAGGAGTAACAAAGTTTAATTGGTATTTGGAGAGATCCCAATCCGCTCTCAGGTACTTACCACGTCTTCACTCTAACTTAACTAATATATTGAAGTGTTTCGATTAAAATCTCTAACATGTCCGTAGATAGCGTTATTGTTTTGTTAACATAACAAAAATAAGTCAGTATTCAACGCGTCTTTTTAACCGATTTATAAAGGGAGCCTGTTTATTCAATCGTTAAAAGGGTTCCTATTAGTGACGTGCCGGATCGATAAAAATGTATATCCGCGGATACGGATCCCAATACGGATATTTGGTGTCAAGATCCGCGGATACGAATCTTTATTTTCTTACTGAATCGACGTAGGCGCGCGCGACTTTGAAACGATAGTTGACGTCACGCCTGAATATACTTTGAATGGAATTTAATAGTTTTTTAATTCTGCCTAAATACTTATAGCATTCCATCCTATCAATTGAAAATTAATAAGGTGAAAGATCGGGAAATATCCGCGATAAAAGTTAATAAGGTGAAAAATCCGATACAAAAGTGACGCATACGGATCTTTCTTCTTCCTCGGACATCCGAGGATACGGATGCGGATAACCGAAACATCACTAGTTTTTATATATTTTCGCAATTTTCCCTAAAACTCCTGGTTCGATTTGGACCAGCCATTGCCACCAAAATACGGAGATGCTACACGCTAGAAATTAGTATAGCGCTGATCCTTCCCGATCGAACCAAACTCGATCTATTTCCAGAGAAACCTGGATAGAAATGAAGTCAACTATTAAAAAAATAGTTTAGTCTGTATATAAAATCTACGTAAACAATAAAGTTCACTAAACATATAGATATTATTATAGTGTCTACTACTTGACGAATACCAAAACTTGGGCTTTGCAGCGTTCCATAATATAATTATAGTGGAAGTTTCATACAATCTACGTCGTTTGAACCCATAAACAGGGGTCCGGGAAGTTTAGTTTGTTATCCTAAACTTGGATTATTCAACAGCAATAACAATAACGCTATAGTTTTGACTTTAAGGATAATATTTAGTGTTTATTAATTATAAATGGATATGTAAAAATACAATATTTTGTAGGTACATACATAGATAAAATCTTGATGATGTTCCGAAAGTTTATTAGAATATTAAATGTTGATACACATTAATATCTTACCGTCATATAATACGAATTTATTTTGTTTATATGTATTCGTATGTACGAATTACATATGTGTGTATCCGAAATTACATATGTATGTATCCGAAATATTTACATGAATACCGAATATTGTCTTACAAAGTGAGTAAGTAACTACGTAAATAAGTAATGAAATAGGTGTTTTTTCACATTGTGTATTAAATTAATTATTTAAGAATATAATTAACACATTATAAGTAACACAGACTTTATATTCAAATAATTT
>DWRA01004491.1:0-10792 GCA_018250295.1 Spathilepia clonius
GGCGAACCTACTCTGTTACTTTTCGATCGTTTGTACCTACCCATTTTCATGCAATAAAACATTTGATTTGATTTGATAATCCGGAACTAAAGACACAGTTAGATCTCCCTGTAGAATGTAGAATAGTAGTAGAATAGATATGCTTTTATATACGCTGGAGGTCAATGAAAATAACTCTTATTTAAGGCGGAGTTCCAAGGATAGGATAGGAAGGATAGTAGAAAAGGCGGAAAATAATGTAGTTATCGTTTTTAATGCTAATTAATCCGATTAAAAATAAAATTACCTGGAACCCTCAAAGTAACTCGGGCGGTACGTGGCGGGTGTGCCGACAACTGACAATCGTAGAAAGCAGCATCGGATGGCCGGACCTCTCGCACCTCCAGCCTCCAGATGTCGGGTGGGATGAACCGGGCCGAATACCTGAGAAGGAAAACAAAACTAACTTTATATATACACTTCCAACCTAGTCACGTAAAGGTAGGTTACTTTGATACATCTTAGGTAGTAGTAGTTAAACATTACATATTATTGTGGAAAATATTTAATATGTTGGCAACTAAGTTCCCGACATTTGTTAACGTTTATTAAAAAAAATAGTTTCATTTGGTTCAGTTGGTTACTACTTTTCCGATCTTGAACAAATTTTCCAACATCACTTTGGTAAAAATAACTCGGATAAGAAGGAAATTTACGATGTCTGATTATGGTCACGATAAATGCATCGTCGTGTCCGAACGGTTTCAATGAAGATCGGTATTTCTTTTGTCACTGCATCACGTAGCCCATTAGTCTTCTTAAATTCCTCTTTTATGAAATACCACTTCATATAGAATATATCGTTGCATAATTCGACAGTTATCCATAACCGTAATGGCTAGTATAACTGCTGAATTATGTAAAAACCTCCACTACGGGATATTGCTTTAGTTAAGCATAGCTGCCTTGGCTTGCATGCAATTCTATAAGCAATAAATTCTAGAAGTCTTCAGGCTTTAGCCAGATGTGGGTTAATTAGAAATATGGTGCAAGATTTTCTTGAAATAACAGTTCAATTTATAGAACGAGAAAACTACATTGTGAGCTGTTGAAAGAAGTGAAAAAAAATATAGATGATTGATTTAAATCTTTAAAAATAAATCTTGCTAAATAATCTTTGCTTGCTAATCGAAAGGCAAGAAGTTTAGCTTTAGAGGAATAGAATGTCGCTCGAATCACAAGTCCTAGTATGGGAATACTTAAGACGTACCTACTGGTTGAAATTCTACGTTCAGAGGTACAAATTCCACGCACGCAGTTTAGATTTTCAGTGTGTAGGAAAAATATCGAGGAAATATACGTGGATGTGATTTAAAAAAAGATTTCATAGGCATGTGAAGTCCACCTACTGACCGGCACAGTGGACTGTGACCTAAATCTCTATAACTATGGGAGGACACGCGCTCATCAGTGCGACGACATAAACTACTTTAATGTGGTCCTACAGAGCGCTACTGTATACCTTTTTGTATACTGTATACCTTTGTTTTTGCTGCCATCCTTAGTATATTATTCCAACACTACCCTTTCTGCAGTCTATTACCCTGGCAAAGCGTGGGTAATAATTAGACCTGATATATGCATATATAGACCATATAATTCATATATTTTAAAAGATAATTTTATTTCTTAAGATAATTTCGTTTACGATTCAGGCATATGATTCTAAAATGCGCGTAACTTTAAAAAAACACAGCATGACTAAGATTCTAAATTCGAACGCCATACAGTTGATTTAAAAAATATACAATTCCATCAGTATTATTTAATATGCTTGTAGCCACAGAGAAAATAAATGTTCATTTTCGTTGCTAAATAAAGCACGTGGTTGGAACGGCTGTTAGCACATTACCGCGGTACTGTAGCTTCATTTTATGGGAGGTATATGATGAGTAATGTATCTTGTGTCGCTGAGTTTTCATATGAGCAAAGTAGCTTAATTTGTCTGGAAACACGATTGACGTACAGTTATATTTCCTTACATCCAACTGGAATGACACCAGTGCTACGCATTTTGTGTTATACTGTGGTGTAAAACTGCCTTATTAACGCAGACGTTTACGAAGGAGGTTTCATCTCCAGTTCATTAAAAAAGACTGTGCAGACTATCATGTTGAGTAACTGCTTAACTTCGTATTCTTAAGCTTTCTTAAACTGAGACAAATTTTCTTGTGTGCTTGAGGAAACTACATCAAGTTTCGGGATTTTTGATGAACAGGTGTAAAAAGTGTGGAAAGATACTTTGCCAAACTTTAACCAATTTCAGATACTTTGCTGATACTTTATGTTCCTTTGTCCTACATGGGACTGGCTATAGATTTTTCTCTATGCTGACTAAGCACCTATGATCACATTTTGTAAAATTGCATGCTAATTTGTTACATTGATTTCATTTGTGAAGTCTATCAGCCATTTCTTAGCAACCATGTTGGAATGGAACTTATTCGGAAAGGAGATCCGCTTCACGCTCCGGCACAATAATGAGCGATGTTGCATTGTCACGTTGCGCACACACATTATATAAAATTACCGCACTAAATTTCATACGAAAGGTTCATTTCATCCTCCATTAACACATTACAGCGTTAGGCCAGCGCCGTTACGGCAGGTTTATGGAGACAAATGTATCGTATATCGTTCACCTGTCGGCCAACGAGTACAGCCAACAAAACAAAACGGGAAGCATATTTCTGTTCTAAAATGTTTACAGTGAATAAAACATTTTGAAGTTGATCTGGTTTATGACAATCGGTCACGCTGATTTCGATACCTACCTGTCATGTATAGAGATGTATTTTAATGTCTCGGTTAAGCAAATTAGTAAATGAATTATCATGGGATAGCCATCATCTCAATATTCTAACTTCAGCAATGATAGTAAATATTACGAGACTATAGATTGGACATTGGCAAGATTGTCACACAAAAATTGTCATCCCCTAATACGACCTCGGATTAATTGATGGTTGACACATTTTCTAGAACACCTATTACCAATTGATAATGAGTCCAATTACATTGTACCAATTGGTAATAAGTCGTGAATAACATTTTTCTTTGAACTTGATTTGTTTAAGCATAATACGAGTTTATCACAGATGAAATGGACGATGACAGTGGCGATGATGATATAGTAGAACTAAAATTCAGATCCTTCAGATAAAACTACTTTCTTTTGGTTGGTTGTAAATGTCTATTGACTAATGTAGTATACACATGTATATATCCCTCACCTGTCGTCTGCAGTGTACTGTTGCATGCCAGTTGTCAGCAACTCCATCGGTTCTTCGTCGTTTTTCCGACGAACCCACGACACCTTTAACAATATTTCAAATTAAAATAATAATCAATAAAACAAGTATGAAACTTCTTATACGTAATAAAAAAATCAAGCACAACTAGATCAGAAAAGCCGTCTAGTAAGATCATTTATCACATATGGCGTGCTTAGTTGGACCAAAATTTTAAAACGCTCATAATTCTTCGGCATTGACAAAATGCCAATAGTTTGTCAAACTAAGCTGAACTGATCGAATCACTCCTTGGGTGGATATCCGTTCAGTCGAAAAGAGGGTCACTTAAATTAAGCCAATTGTAAACTAATCAACAATTTAAATATTTTTCTGTTGAGGATATCTTAAATTTTCGTGCATTACGTCAACTGCCCCTGTAAGTTTTACAGAACTTCTTCTCTTACTCAAAGCAGTTTTGCCGCATTCTTCGCGCTTGAATGTATTTTTACATGACAACAGTGATAAAATAACTTTCCAAGAAAAAGGTACTGTCCACCTCCTGAATTTTATGTCTTTGTCACATCATCATTGATCGATTAAGAAGTAGGGAGATATATTCGATGGAACAATTGGATGAAGAGATATACTTATTACCAGTTTATCGTGTAATGCATCCACTTTACAATCTAAGTGCGCTGTGGATCCCACCAGCGCTTCTATTTCCGGTGCCGCTGCAGCATAAATGCTATTGCCGTGACCAGCCCTAGAGAAGAAATGAGAATCAATTTTGATTAACAAATGTCTTAAGATACACTTCTATATTATGTTATACTATTCTAGATCGAAAACACTAATATGCTAATTGCAATTGACTAGTACCACAAAACTATAGCGTTAGTTAGTTAAGGCAAAGACACTAGCGAAATTCAGTTAGTGTATAAGCTGCCTTAACTCACTAACTGGATTTGTTAGAGGTTGAACAGCGAGGAGAAACTGAATTACGTATACTATTTGTATTTCGTAATATAATCATAACTGTGGACCAGTGAAAGTAAACAGTACAAACTGAATAACTGATATTTATGAAGACCTATATAGGTACAATGCGGGTAACAGTTATGGGTAGGTTTTTTGTAGTTTAAAATATGAAGGTATTGCTATCGCATCTAAGTCTGTATCTTGAAGAATTCTATAAATTAAAGGAGTTTTAGTATTCATGTGGACCTATTAATGCAAACAGGAACCAATCCACACACATGGTAAAATCATTAAAAATGTTGATGATTTTAAACAATATTATATTTATATACATAGGACAAGTTATTTTTTTGCAATAATGTAAATAGATTTTATTAAAAATAGCCTAGAATTTTATAGTATACAGAATTTTGACAAAAATGGACTTTTTCTCAACACTGTTTTTGTGTGGATTGGTTCCTATTTGCATAAGTAGGTCCACGTCGAAACACAAAATATATGCGTCACATTTTATTCTATTTAATGTTGTATACAAGATGCCCATTGATACATATTCTTTTTGGTTACTTTTAAAATTAAATATTCTAATTAAAATACGTAAATATCAATTTTGTGCAATATTCTTTTTTATTTGATTTCTATCAAAATTTTCGTCATGTTTGTATTTTTACTTAAAAATATTTTCTTACCTATCATTTCTATGTTGATGAGTGTTAGAGTACGTATCAAAGATGTAATTGAGCAATGGAGCACTAGATCCAGTCTCCCCTGGCTTACGCTTCCTCTCCAGTACCAGAGGCGGTGGACTCGGCAGTGTCTCGGTTGTCACTTCATAGCTATTTATATAAGTAACGTTGTCTGCTACTATATTCACAACCCGTCTCCTTCTATTCCTCTTGCTATCCTTATCTACATTCCTATGTACATCTAATTTAGCACCCTCTTCAGATAATCTTTCTTTCACAGCTCCATCATTACAACAAGGAGTCTTATTGATACTAACGGAATCCTTGAGTTTGTCGCCGAAACTATGTACAAGATTAAAGTTCGAGTAATTAAAGTTGTCGAGAACTTGAGTTTGATTATGTAAGTCTAAGCTTGTGTGCAGCATTTGATAAACTTTGTTTAGTGTTGGCTGCGCATTCTGTTCGCTTGTGTTATCCGGGATCGTGGAAGTCACGTCAGCGTCGATTCCTGTGAAACAAGTTGGTTGTACTTTAATAATGCTTTTTGTCAATAGTTACATGAAATTTTATAAATACCATTAATTTTATAGGTGATTGATGGTCATAGGGATTTTAAATAACTACCTATAAATCTTTCTACTGGTTTAAAATATAAAAACTTTTATTTACACATATCATTATGAAAATTAACGCAACGGATTATGATACTAAAAGTTTTTGTCTTATAGATATAATTTTGTTATTGTAGTTTTATTTATGTCTCTTATAGTATCTAAGGAAACTCAAAAAGACAGCTTTATTATAAACAAACTTAATAAGACCCCACATGATGTGTATTGAGTTAACTCTAAAGCTGATGCAGAACTTTTGAAGCGAAACGTAAGACAAATGGTACTTTGTCCCCAGTTTCAGCGGCATTCGTAACACATTCTGGCGAAGATTGCCAAGTCTGTAAGTTTTATAATGCTGCAAAGGTTTCGCCTGCGACGAAGTGCGACTTTTGGAGCGAAAAGAACGAGCAAAGTTGTTAAAGATACTATGATGTGCTAAGTCAATAAAAGACAGATGTACAATGTTCAAATACAATATAAGTTTTGAGCCAAGTTTATACCAAAATTCGTCGATAACTTGAACTTGACAATTTGAAAAAGATAAAGACAATGATACTAAAACGAATTGAATTAAACTTATATTATGAATGGTATATTTGTTTAATCAAATGTTCGTTTTTTTGGATATCTTCCGAACTTTACTTTTTTTGGTTAATATGAGAAAAGATTGTAAAGAATAAGAGTTCTTTATACAGTTCGCAGTATATATTTTTGATATTGATTTGAACATTAATTAAAAACATTTTATCACCATTAAAAGCACTTTAAAGGTGTAATTTTAAGCTCGTAATCACTTGTATGTTACTTGTTGTAGAGAATGTAGCTGCTCTTTCCAATTTATCCATTTTCATCATTTAAACATCAGTCTAGTTAAGTAGATGAAAATAGGTAACTTTTCAAAGAATGAAGTGACAGCTCCCACTTAAATTACATTTTACACTTTTTGCACTTTAAACGGAGCTCGGAATCTTGTTAAACGAATTTTTATTACCTTGCCAAGAGACGGCTCACTTTAAAAATCCGAATAGCTTCCTTAATGGTTATAAATTTTGCCTAAATTAGGTATTATGGCGGCTCTGTAAGCTTTGTTAAAAGGTTATTTATTACTCTATTAGTGATAACGTAATGGTTTGTAAATACGTGTATTATTTATCAGTTTCTTTATTGACGACCCGCGTGGCGGAGCGGTCACCATACCGGTCTGACATGCAGTGGGTTCCGTGTTCGATCCCTGGTCAGACAGATATCTAAATCATTTAAATTTCTGTTTTGGGTCTGGGTGTTTGTCTTTGTGTGTGTCCATAGCACTCACGATACAGGAAATCCTAGTGTGGGGCTGTGAGTGTACAAAGCGTCTTTATTGATGCTATTTTTTAGTGTTGCTGGAGACTTTTGCTATCTTTAATAGCTATAAATAGCTTCTTCATGTTTATGTACATTCTATTTTGTACATTCTATTTACATTATATATTTTTTTCTCTATTAAATTTTAAAGTACCTGGATAACCAAGTTTTGCTTTGTACTAAAAAAACTCTGTGTTTTTTTTAGTATATCATGTTTTTTGGAATTATATTTACTTATAACTATGTAAATTACTTACTGATGAAATATGAATAATATTTTTGATCTTACCGACATAATAATAGTAAAACGAAAATACCGATTATTTGAAATAAAAAGTTGCGAGTACAAGTTTTTCTCACAAAAAGGATCTCGAAGAAAGAGAAAAAAGAAAAGAAATAATCGAACCGAGATTTTAACCCAGGTTTCTTGCGTTATAAGGCGACCGATTTCCCGATCGAGCTACTCATTTTAAGGTATTAAATAGAGTTTAAATCACGCTTTGAAAAGAAAACATAAAATATCTTGTTCTATATTCTTCTTATACAATATCAGTAATGAAAACTGTTTCCGTTGTAAACCTACAATTATCATATTTCGAGGTTTACTATCTATCTGTACACTGCTATTTTACTGCTTACTTATGTTTTTTTTATCGTAACATTTACAATTTTACGGGAAACGAATCATGTAATATCTAAATCTTAATACTGGTCTAAATCACTCAAGACCATGCAATCTATATAGTTTAGAGGAGAGGGAGATTTTCCACGAGACATGATTACAACAAGATTGCGACCATCCTTCGATGGTCTCAATTCAGAGTGTGTTTAAATGCACGAAGTTTAAAAAACTCTCATAGCGTGATTCAGGATGATGTAGTGCAATCTCCAATTGAGTTCCAGAATGTCACAGCACTAACCAAAAAAGTTTATATCACATCTAAGAAGTTTAGAAAATTTCAACAGTACGATTTAGGATGGTGTGACGCCGCCTCTTATCGAGTTTTACAAAGGCACAAAGTCACTAAGCAAGATATGTTTGATGAAGTTGTACCTCGGCATGGCAAGGCAGTGAGCGCTGCTAGCAGGAGCGCCGCTGTGGCCGGCGCGCACATCGCTGCTACATCCTCACCAACTCTGCAACAAATGAAAATATTCTTAGTAATTCACAAGTCTGCGCAAACTGCAACCGCTGCATTACTCTACACATTTTATAAATATTTCGGAAAATGAGCCAAGTCCATTTTTACCCAGTACTACGAGATCAGCAATATACTTCTTCATAACATCATATTCCTTCATTTATAGCATAGCATAGCATAACAATTGCTTATTCATTTCGCAGTGCTAGTAAAAAGCCCAAGTAAATATATTTCATAGAAACTAGTGGCCAATTCAAGTTTTGGTTTCGGGTTTTGGCCAGGTTTCGGCCAAAGTAACGATTTCGGGTAAAATTACAATTACCGTTTAAAACGGCAGAACTTTCGACTCAGTTGAAACATACGTTCATGAACTCTCGAGTTGCGTTTAGCAAAAAACATTTCGATTTTGCTTTCAGCCAAAACTACGACAGACATCGAAGGAGACAATAATAAAAACACGTTAATTTGGACAACAAACTACATTTATGAATGCTAACTTAAACAACAAACTAATAGGTATTTTGGTGATCGCTCATCCAGTTAAACAAAACAAACCCTTCCATTATGCCTGTTGTTTTTGAAGGGCGTAATTTGGGCAGTCGGGGAGAGACCGATAATTAAATTATTATATACAATTTGGGTTGGGTCGGCTTGATAGCCCTCATGTTATGACACGCGTATTGTTATGGATATGTCTCCACAACGACCCACATACGAATACGCTTTTTGTTTGACATAAACAATGGAGTGACTGAATGAATGTATTAATCTCAAGTATATACATGATGGAGTAAGACGGAGTGGACATTTCCCTGGTCTTTTTATTCATAAGAGGCTTACGTTTGCTCTTAATCTCATATTGTGATTATGAGGAAATTTCTTCAGAAGGTGCCCATTTGGTCATGCTCTAAGTATATAAGATATTTTGTAAGTAATGTTTTCAGAACAATCAATTCCAATATTTGTCATTGACATCCCGTATTAAGAAGTAAAATTTAAGTCTTCACGGAATATTTGTCGGGGCTAATAGAAGGTCAACATGGAAAGGATTGGAGCCCGCTGTGTCTTTTAACGTCTGAAAATCTGGGATCTAAATTCGTGATCAAAGAATTTCTGATTTCTCAAGCACATGACAATAGTCCATGCAGTCAGTAAGAAATGCCGTTCATTTAAATGTGTAATCGACCCCACATTAGATTTGAATCCCACCTAAGGTCGACCAGAAATGGTTTGCTACTTCAGAGAACTATGTTGGAACGCCTCTCGAACTGTCTCCGGAGTCGAACCACAGTCTACAAACACCAAAATTATCCTGAAGGTCTGTGAATAATTTATTCTTCTTTTATTAATATTATCACTTATTTGTATAATAAGATTAAAGCAATTTATTAATGCATTTAAGAAATTCATAATTTTCTTAAATAAATAGCATTCTTAATTGTAAGAACGTGATGTCTAAGCGAATAATTTTGAAATATTTTATTCATAAAATTGTTCGTGATAAGTGCTTGTATATTTACAAAGGTCTTTAAAGAGGCCTCTGTTAGTAATTTAATAATAACGGTAAGGGTCGTTAAATTTTATGAATACAATTGTGATGTAAATGTATTAATAGTTGCGACTTCAATGAAAATTATTTTATTCATATTTTGAATTGTAATTAAATTATTTGTCGCTTAATTTATGTCAATTAAAACAATTATAGTTGCAAAGCTACTTTATAGCTCTCTATTTGGTTACAATTTTATGGTATTTTGAGGACATTTGGTTAGAATAAAGTTTTATGTATTTAACTATTTAATATTTTGGACTTTATTGAAAAAGTAATAATATACCTCTTTTACAATATTATGTATAAATCACGTGTAAGTGTGTGTTTTTTCTGTCTTTTCGAGACATGAAGACTAAATGCCAATAAAATAAGAAAGATTTATTTGCTGAACCCTACTACATTTTTTAAAATAAAAGCATCTAATGTTACTCCTAAGAACATCGGATAGTGCTACGACAAATCCCATCAAAATCGGTCCACATGTTTCGGATATTTCCTCAAACAGACAGAAGGAAAAACAGAAAGACAAAAATCTTTACAATTGTGTTTTTGTCATAAGTATCATATAAACTTTCATAAGCATTTAGTAAAAAACACTTATTTTGATATGACAAACAGACACGCTTATTTTCTTGATACATAATGAATGTATGCAAAATAGGTAAGGCTTATTGATTTAACATAGTACGGTTACATTAATAACCTTAATTATAGCCAGATACGCCCATTACATTCCGAAGTCGACATTAGTGTCTCGTCAAGTTAATGGGCGCATTATTGTCAATTAACGTTGAAGTATTAGTAATTAATTTATTCAAATTTTGACCAAGCGGAAGAAATTCGACGAAAATTATTTTTGAAGATTCTTTATTAAAACAAAGCTTTTACAATAGCTATAAAACAAATCACTCTGTTGAGTGACAAAACAAAAAGGCACTAAACTATTTTGTTTTTGTCTGTATATGTATATTTTGTTTTTTCATATACAGGGTGTTAGGTAAATTAAGGGAAATATATTAGGAGGGTATTCAGTATTCGATTTCCTAAAAATGTATTCATAAAGTACGATATTATTTACTGATAGAATTATCCATTATTGATGAACAGGGGATATATTTTGTTATGTAACGTCTACTCACGATACGAAGTTTTGATTTCTTAGTTGCCGATATTTCGACCCAATTGCATGGATCGTAGTCACGGTGGA
>DWRA01004492.1:0-10792 GCA_018250295.1 Spathilepia clonius
AATAGGTGTGCTGTAACATGTTGATCATTTCTTAAAAATAGATTCTAGGTAACAAAAACGTGGCCATCACGAGGCGGTCGATAGATGTGATCTATCAAAATTGATGGCTATTGAGAGAGTACATTATCAAGAAAAGTAATAGTTAATATACAAAAATGGACACACACATGCCAAAATCATTAAATATGATGACGATCTTCAACAATATTACATTTAAATTCATAGAACCACTTATTTTGTGCAATATTGTAAATATATTTTATTAAAAACAACCTAAAATTTTACAGTATACAAAATTTAGACAAAAATGTACTTTTACTCAACACTGTCGTTGTGTGGATTGGTTCTTGTTTGCATAAGTAGGTCCAAATATAAAATTTCCTTCATAAAACACATACTACACGCGCCTTACACACATACGCGCCCTTACGCGCACGCATAAACGAACACGCACGCGCTCACGCACGCAGGCACACAGACACACGAACATAAGTATGTCATGGTACATTTTTTGTTCTTACAACGCGGGTTCTATACCGTGAAGCTCAGCTAGTATTATAATACAAATAGAAAGCGTCTACATTCGCCGGATTTTTACAACAAAATCCACACTTAATCGAATTTACAAAACGACACATATTTTAAACAGGATTCGTCGGAACGAGTTTCCTCATAACATTGCCTTAAGAAGCGAAAGTACACATTTGCGATGTCTTACCAAATGGTTCAGAAACTTTGAAGATTTAAAGGCCGTTTGTTCTCTAGACAAAGAGAGGATGGAAAGATTTAGGGGCAGCAAGAAAGACGGTTACCGCAAACGTATACTTTATAACCGGTATAGCCACCGGCCCCGTAGATCGGGAATACCTTTTCTTAGTAGCTAAATATGTAGATTGCAAGAATACGCGTTTTTAAAGTATAGCATTCACATACAAAACTTAAAAATGATATCATATCAATACAATGCGGATTTTACACACAATCTTATCTAATACTATTTTTTGTGAGTGTTAAAGCAATATTTTTTTGGTTTAAATAAGTATTTGCCTATAAAGAAACTATTAAGAGATTCTATATCATTACTTCTGACGCAATTACACTAGGATAAATTAATAGTGTAAATACACTAGCATAAAAAATAGTCTCATTTTTACTACCAAATTACTTAGAAAACAGCGTTTCTAGATCTCGCAGCACAAAGGTAAGATTATAACGAACCCGGTTTTTAGGAACAAAAACAATACTGATAACAAGTCTAGTAATATTACTTGTTATATATACTATGAATGTTGTAAATTGGTAGTAAACGCCGAATATACTCAATATTACAGTATTTTTTTTATTAAATTGAATTAAACATGTAGTACCGTAGCTCAACTCATGGTGAATAATTTCTATCGCCCATAGAGTAAAATCATTATTAGATCTACCTAAGGTTTGTTACAACTTCCAAAGACGCTTTTTACAGACTTACTCTTATCGTGGGTGCTATGGACACACACAAACACGAATACACAATCACCCAGACCCAGGACAGAAATCTAAATCCATCATTTAGATGTCTGGCTGGAGATCGAACCCGGAACCCTAAGCGTGTGAGACTTATATGGTTACTATAAGTCTCACACGCTTAGGGTTCCGGGTGGTTCACTTCGCCACGTGGACCGTCAAAAAGAAATAGCAAAAAACAGTACAGAAGGGTGTCGCGAAACGTTGCATGTGGATGCAATATAATGTGAACAGTATGGTCGACAGAACTCGAACATGCGAGGCGGCGAACCGTAACTGTGAACTGACATTATCGCTTCCGTTGCCGACGCAGCAGTCGCTGATAACTTTAGCTTATTTTCAAGTACACACGATTACTGAACAAACTTGAAGTGTAGTAGTAGAAGTACATAAATACGAAATGACCGCGCTTTTCCAGTATTTTCTTTTATTTTTTGCATTTTTGCGCGATGGCAAAAACATGAAAAACATTTTTAAATTTTTTGTCTACTTGCCGATTTGGGTTCATTTAGAAACATTTTTTACGGCATGTTTACTCTTTCTTTATTCAAGACCTAGTTTTTATTGAATCCAGAAATTTGTAAGGATGCAACTTTATGTCCCACTGCTAGGCATCGGTCTCTACAACGGGGACGATAAGTGCTCCCTGCCGCCAATGAACATCTACCGAGTCGAAACAAGACTTCTAATTGAAACTGAGCATAGATGCATTGTCATTCCTGTGACATAACGTAAAATGTAACTAGAGGGTAATCAAAATAAATCAGTCATTAATGTACGATCATGTCGATTCCTTGCATCCTGCTATATTTAATACTTCTACATGGCGCAGTCGGTAAGATACGAACCTACGCTCCCAAAAGGAATCTTATTTCCATTGTATTGAGTTTTATTTTTAATGATCTGCTATTTTCACACTTTTCGAACTTGAATTATAATGTATTCGTGACACTTCTTGCGTATATTATATATTTTTCGCGGTATTAACCGACTGCGCCATTACTTACTTTACATACTTTTTCAATTTCTGAAGCTAAAGAAAATCACTACATTCAGGCATCCATAGTACCACGCTATTCTTCAGAAAAGCAAGAATTGCTTTGCACTACAAATAAGTGTGGTGGTGGTAACTCTCCAGTCGAACTATACGTGATCCTTATTATTCATTACCGTACTACCTTTAAACAGATTTAATCATAAACATTACTTCGAAATTAATAAATGTAATTTATAATAAAAATATTTTGAAACAACTAATAGATTTAAGCCTAATTAATTACAGGCATACAAATATAGACATACGGCTCAGAGAATTCGTCAAACCGTATACCAATAAATGTACTTTTACACCTTTTTAGGGTTCCGCAGCCAAATGGCAAAAATCCCTTATGGATTCGTCGTTCGGATGGATATAGGTAAAATATTTTTTTTTTTTGAGTTTCAGTTTCATGTACCTATTGGGGGCCCCCCTAAATTTAATCAATTTTTTTTAATTTTGTACATAATTCGAAAAGCGGTTTACAAAATACACTTTCCTACGAAGTTTGAACACCGTAGTATTAATAGTTTCCGAATAAAGTGGCTGTGACATACGGACAGACAGACATGACGAATCTATAAGGGTTCCGATTTTTCCATTTGACTACGGAACCCTAAGAATTCTACGAGCATATAAATTATTATATCAATCTTTCACGTGAGTAATACAAACAGATAGAAATCATCGAGTACGCCACGCTACTTGGTTTTATGTATTGTGTCGCCGAATGAATCGTCGGCGGACAGCGGCCACACAAACGGTGTGCGGCCGAGCGTGAATGTGGACCGCGGACATTATCGCTTCCAAACTGTTAATAAATATCCAGCTTCAAGCTTACAAACATCTATTTGCTTTACGCCAGTTGGAACATATTCATAGAAGACCTTATCTCGTTGCGGTTGGAATAGGGAAAGCGCTATCTATACTAGCTAGTTGTATACTTTTAGCGTACAAAATCTAGATTATTATAATGTATTCTATTAATAATTCTATTATTTTCTATTAATTACCCTTTGACATTAAGTCTAATCTTATTAATAGGTTACATTACACTGCCAAATGCGGCTAGTATGCCAATCAATAGGCATTGAATTCACTATATCGTATTACGTTGATTAGAGTCAAGTACTATATTATCCTTGAATATAGGTTTTTGTAGGTGGTAGTACCAGTTAAACAACCGCCACACCTATTTCCACCTAATAACAACAGGTTTAAACGCTGTTGTCTCTGATTTGAAGACCGTGGTAAAGAAGACATACTTATCCGATGCGTTCCAACTTAGTCCCCAGGGTGGCAAAACATCTGTTTGGCCGATCTCAGACTGAGTTCTTATCTGGGGTTCATCACAGATGTCCATCAGCGGTAGTAACTGTATATACGGCTGCTACTTCAATGTAAAAATAAGGTATATTAGTCTAATGGTAAAGCGCACTATTTTGCACGCCGAAAAGTATCCAATAACTCAGACCGTACCTTTAAAATAGTGGAAAAATCCCGTACCTAGTGCTCTAACGCTTCTTTTTTCCTAACCACCGCCTGTGCCGAGCAGTAGAGCTATGTCCATGTCAATAATGTAGTTACACACGCGTACATGAGAGTGAACTGGGAGGCAGCTTACAACATCGGTGTAAATTCGAAAGCGCTAGCCGCTATATCCCCGCTCTATTGCCTAGGCTCACTGGTCACGTCCGCTTTTGAGATACTCTTTTCCAATTTCAATAAAATTTCGGAACTGTACAGAAATTTCTGAACAAAGGAAACTTTTTGGTCCATTAGCTTTGATTACATTATTAAATTAGAGAATTTATATTCTATACAAATATTAAGGCAGTTTTACTACATAAATTACGGAATCAAAATCATAGGTCTATTAAATAGAACAACTAAATTTAAAAAAGGAATAAATATGTGATATAAGTTAAAATAATTTATTACTAAAGTAATCGCCTTATTTCCATTAACCATTTCCGAAAATTTGTACTAAGAAGATCATTAATGCAGAAAGAAATAATATTCTGTGTACTCCAACGGTAAACATGGTCGCACAGCCACTTCAAACAGACAGTAAAAAAGAAAATCCGGAACTCATTCACCCCGGCAGGTAATCCAAGCTTAAAACGGTTCGACGACTGCTTTGACGAAAGACTAAACTATCTTATACCTAAATATATGTTCTGCTTTTCAGTCCCAAAGCTTTAGTCGTAGTATTTTTTCACTGTGGCAGTAGCTTCAATCGCGTTGCAATAACTTTGTCTGTTTGTTCAACCCTTACGCCAAACTCGGTTGGTTTCGAAACTAAATCTTCATTTTGTTTACTTTAGTTTTTGCTTCTGGTATCAGTTCGAAATTCTTACACAGTGTACCTGAAGCTATCAAAGAATATTTATCTCAATAACAAACTTTACTACTTTTACAAGAACTGTTAACTGATAGAGCCAAAAACGAAACATGCTCCTAATTCAATAACACTAAGCAATTTTTTTAACAAAAAAAATCAAACGACCTTGATTTGACTCAAAAATAACAAATAAAACGCAAAGAAGCAAATGTATGTTTAGTTCCTAGTTTGTAAATCGGCGCAGGGCCGACTTCAAAACCAAGTACTAGACCCATATTTTCTTAATATTTTTTTTTACTTTTAGACTATATGTATTTTCAAAGAAATGCCACAAGCATCAAAAACACAGTATCGCAATACACTACTTTTATAAGTCTGAAACGAATGTAGCGATTATGCCTCCGGTGTCGAACTACACCTTTGATCCCTTCATCTATGTATCATTTAACGTGTTAGTTAAATGATGTATGCATAGAAATAACCATTAGTATATGACTATTAATAGTTCCGGATGAGGTACGAACGAACACTTTTACCAGTAAAATTGTCAGCAGTTAAAAATGACAACGATAGAAGCACTAGGTCGCCTAAAACGACTGAACTGTAGTACCAACAATGCAGCCCGAATCGCTAGGTAAGAGCTCTCCGTATAAACTTGCTGACGCGCGATTAATAACAAGCAGTTGTGTATGCACAAAACTGAGCAAGTTGGCTTGTTAAGCCTTTGTGCTGAACGAGGCATGGGTCTTGATAATAATATCTGGGCTTGTTCTCGTATATATTGTTTTTGCTAAACGCTATAAACGGTTAGCTAAGTTAGAGTAGACATTCGGCATCATTAGATATAACAAACAATATCCACGCACTTTAGTCACGAACAAATTAATCAATGCCTCACGGTCATAAAGCGTTCCACATTAGAATTATGTGTAATTGCTCGGAATTCATTTATGACAAATTTAACCAAAATATACACATATTTTATCGATTTTCGAAATCGTAAAAATACTAATTTGTCACTACAAGCAATGCAATATCAGACAAAGGAATCAAACAATTAATTGAGATCTAAATTACATTAGTACCTTTATATTTAGAAGTTACAGGCGTCTGAATTAATCTCGGAAATCTTAGTCTCAAAGATTCTAGCCACCGTCCTATTTGCATAAGTTACACGTTTCATCTCCGTAATTACCGATTCGATCATTACCATTAATCTCTCCAAGAAATCCCAAATGGACATCAATCGTTTGACTCTAATCACGGGATTTGCTTTAAATGCTCACGTTCGTTCGGACCTTTTACGAAATCCTTTAGAGAAAAAATTGTTAAAAAACGGGACAAAAACAAAAGGAAATAGTCGGGGCGGTCCCCAGAGAGTCGTTGTTAGCCCTGGGACGGTACTTAAATCAAATGTTCGCCATTCTAGGAAATTATAAGAACAGGGCACGGATTCTTCGTACCCTCCGAGAGGATCCTCCGGGATAAAAAGCTTACACAGAAACAGTGCTGTAAATAGTTTCATTGTTCTGTAATTGTGTATCTTTTGAGAAAACACGAAAGGCACTACAAAATGTGTAAAACATATTTTACCCGACTACGCCAGAAGGAGGGGTAATATTTTGCAGGCGTATGTTTGTATGTAATACTCGATCTTTGGCACACTCTACAGTCCAAACGGTTTGACCGATTTTAGCTTATGAAGTATCACTGGATTTGTCTTACTTGTGGGAGTGATATAAGCCATACATTTTGTTTGTTTGTGGTGTCTATAAAGAAAATGGAGCACAAAACGATTTTTTTTCCTGTATTAATATGGATATCCATGTTTTAAGATGCTTTAGGGGGGAGCACACTAAGATTACTATGTAAGTATTTACCGCGAAAGTATTAATATAAATAAGCTATTAATTATAGTTATTGACGCGAACAAGTTAATATTCATGACGAAGAAGTTAAGAATTTCCTTTTTTGTTGTCTTCAGGCATATTACTTTACCTCGGAAGAAACTTAAGGGGCCTAATCCGCTTTTCAACTCGAGCTTTTACTTGCCTTATGACAGCGAGCTTAAAGCTTCGAAGAACATTGTGGAGAAAGTTTTTAATCTTCACGTGAACGTATCTGTTAAATAACATAAGTGTATTTCGGGACACGTCGCCTTTGGATGAAAGGATAGTGTTAGAAGATATGAAGGAATGTCCTTACAAGAAAAGTTTAAAGTAACCTACATTGCTAAATACAGATGGGTAAACTTAATGTATCTTTGAGAACCATGTAGTCATTTACTGTGTAATTATAAATACTCTCAGTCCCACTACATCATAAGCGCCATAGAAATGTAAACATCCAGACCTATAACTAAAATTTAAATCCGTCATTAAGATATCTGGGTGACAAAGATCGAACCCGGAACCCACCGAGTAAGAACACAAACCATAATTATGATCGCCCCGCTGTGCGTAACTTAACAATCGCACAGCACATCACGAAGAACATAAAAAACATGTTTTTAAAACCTTCTGCGTGGAATATTAAAACGCAGTCTACAAAGCTATTACATTTATAATTACATTTTATTATATTACATTAATAACTGAACTCGAACAGTAAAATTAAACAAAAGAAATAAAGACAATAAGCGAGGATTTGCGCCTTCGACATGTGTCCATATGTCGAGATGTTCTGAAGCTCCACTTTCCGGATATGAATAAAATTTTCTTGGATAAATTGAGAGTACGCAAAAACGTGTCGATTTCTTTATTTATTCAATACTTCGCTCTTTGAAATATTTCCCCTTGGATTTGTCCACGCTTATCGTATTTTTACAAATTCTTTTGGTTCGTTATTCACGTGTAAGTAGTATCTGCAATTTAAGCATCTTCTATGGACATCGGAAAACTAAGAAAATACAACTTAGATTGCCACTGTCCCTTATCACCTCATATTTTTTAAACATAGAGTTGATTAATGCATCTTGGTATCAAAAGTCCTCCCGATAAATAAATCTATGTAATTTTGCTTGTGATTTTGCATATCCTGGTATTAGTTTGTGGCAAAACCATTTGTGGTTCATTCTGGTAGCACTCTCCGATAGCACCGCCATACCTATTTCTGCGGACATACACGAGGTGTTCGAACTTAGTCAAGTAGGTTTCTAATCTTATTAGTGATCGATTACAGTCTGTCGGCGGCAGTTGCCATTTACCATCAGATGGACTGAATATTCGTTTGCTATTCTAACGTATTGAAATGTATAAGAGAAGAAACAAAATTCTGATATTCTTGCTCAGTCCACTTGTGAACAATAAAGAACAAAAGTCTGTGTAACCGCAAATCCGCTTTCGAATAGCGTGGTAGAGTGTACACGATGCGTCGGTGGCATCGGTATGTTACATTGGTATGTAAACGAATGCGAAAGTCTACAAGATTTTAATAGTTTTAAGAAAGCATATTTTATATTTTAATTATTATGTAGGAAAATGTTTATTTACCTTGTAATGCGTATGTATGTAAATATCAATAATAGATAAACTAGTAGCATAAAATATATAGGGAAAATTTACTACTTAACATTTTGACTTAGTAACAGAATTTACTTTTCAAGTTAAAAACTGCACTTACATTTATCACATTTACATAAGTACTATACTTCGAGTAGACGAAAATTTCTTAACCATAGGTAATATTTTTTGTGGAGACCGATGTATCCATCCATCACTCCATGCTAAAAGACGGCTTTACAAATCAAAGCAAAAAACTAAAACACGAAACTGAAAACCTACACGAGCGCTGATGTGTCGACAAGCCAAATTAAACGCCTCTAGCGTTTGAATGTAGATTCAACACATATCAGAGAAATAGTAAAATATTGCCAGTTTTCAGGCTATCAGTCCTGTGGCCAGATTTAGATGTAAAAACACACCTTTCTATAACCGGAAAAATAATTAATTAATTAACGTTTTTTTTTAAATAAAATACATTTTTTTTATTCACACTATTATTTATTTATATTTATTGAAATTTTTAACACTATTCTTAATTTAAATTTATTAAAATTGATTAAGTTAAGAAATCTTTTTTTAATTTTTTCAAGCTGTTGCTCGTATAGCAGCAATAGTTTAGTAGTTAGAAACGCAGCCCCTCAATCGGGAGGAGGGAGGTCGAAATCGAAGACATAAATCTCTAATTTAGAATTAGTGCGTATTAAAAATTAATGATTACACCTTTAATGGTGAAAGGAAACCCGAAGAAACCTACATGTATGTTGGTTCTAAGGAATAAGTTCTGAAGGATGTGTCAAATCTAGTAACTCGTACTTTATCAGCGCGGAACACTACGCTCTAAACTCTCTGAGAGGAGATCCGTGCCCAACAACGCGACAATAATGGGTTTACGACAACTTAATACTATACACAGCAAAAAATATTTTTTATATCGTAAGTACAACAGAAGTTACAACACAAAATTATTTTGCATATATTTAATAACAAGACCGTTTAAAAAAAAGACAACATCAAAAGTACTTTAATATTAAAAATTATATCAATCCAAAAAATAACCACATGCGCAACCATGAAAAAAATACTGCCTCTAAAAAGTCTATAGGATCGAATTCATCCATCGCGATTCCCAATACCGAAACAATCTCATTACAGCGAGTGAATTTTATAGTACCCCATTTTTCCACAGACTAGCTCCGCAAAAAATAAGATTACAGGAAACCTTGTGTACCTACATTTGCTTCACAAAGCGAAATTCGGAGCTTTTACGAAAGACGTACCACACACTGACGACATTTGTGTCGCTGACGTAAGTTTGCAGGAAAAATAAAAAGACAGCGGTTCGTAAATTGTGGCGCTAGGAACGTTTATGAGTTTTAAGATGTGTAGTGTAATTCACAAAGAGGTTTTTAGATAGACACACACACACACACACATACACATAAGTCACAAATAGTTCAAGGTGCGGTGCGTAAAAATACAGTTAGTGTTGTGTCGCAATATGGTACCTGAAAAAGAAAAACGAACTAGACGTAGGATAGATAGATTAATCTACCACTAGTGCTTGTCAACGGTGCCTCCCCGTGACTACGATCCATGCAACTGGGTGGAAATATCGGCAAATAATAAATCTAAACACCGTACCGTGAGTACCAGTTACATCGCTGGCCTATCACGTCGGGGTCACCACTTTGGCAAAGGGAGATCTCCCGCCGGGCTAAGTCGCCGGGCGGGGAGCAGCCCTGCTCCGACAGTCTCAGTTCGGAGCTTGTATATGTAAAAGATGTTGAGAAAACTTCGATAGCGTGATTCAGAATGCAGTCGCCACAACAACAAAATTGTAATTCGGTTGTTTTAGACTTCCTTGTTTACTAACTCTAATGATTTTGCGGATTTTAGTGACTCTGTTGATTATTGATAACTATAACTCTTTTCAACTGTTATATCTACTGTAGGTTTCACTTTTAACCGACGTTTTATAATATTAATTTCACTCGTAAGTAATAAAATTTCGGAATTTTCAGTTAATTTTCATATCAAAATGGGTCTTGGTATATATAATGTATTTTAATTGAAGACAATATTTAATGCTAGAAGCGGATATCTATAAAAGTACCGTGACTTATTTAAAATTGTACATTTGCAAATGTAACATAAAAATAAAGAAACCTTGATTCATTGTTTTTTTCTTATAACCTAACATGACGATAAGGCTGACGAGGCTGACGGTCCACCTGATGGAAAGTAGTCACCGTCACCTACGGACATTTGCAACACCAGAGGAGTCGCCAATGCATCGCCGGCTTTGTAGAAGCACTCTTTTCATACCTCGCTTGAAGAACCCCATGTCATAGCGCTCCGGGAATACCTCAGGTGGAAGTTCATTCCACATCTTGCACGTAC
>DWRA01004493.1:0-10791 GCA_018250295.1 Spathilepia clonius
GTAGTGTTAAGCATTGCTGTGTTTTGGTTTGAAGGGTGTGGTAGGGGAGATAAACTTAACGAGGCATTCCGACTTAGTATTCTGATCTTATCCGGAGTGGATCACGAGTGTTACCATCACACACATACACTTACCATCAGGTGGACTGCATGCTCGTTTGCTACCATATAAAAAAAAGAACTCTGTGTTTATAGTGTCGACACTACACTATGCTATGATTTCTGCCCTGAAGCAACAGTATCGTTTCTGGACGACCAAACATCGTTCTGCATGTTTTTCTTATTTTGACATAATGGAATATTGTAACAGTTAATGTCATATCGATGTCACGAGATGGCGTTAGTTGGTGGAAACAAAAAATATGTTAATCCTTTACCGGTGTGAAAAGGACTCAATGTCACATTTATCTAAACAAACTTGGAAAGTAAAACATATGTTCAATGTATACAGTATGTATACAAAATCATTAAAATTAAAACTTTTCCGGAAAACCGATTGCATAGATTTGCAAACCGTGAGGACCTTAAACTAGAACCAACCGTAGCCATGCGTTCATGAACTTCTATTTGCTTGCATCATACCCGTATAAAATAATAATAATAACTGCGACAGCTAATGGAAAAAACTAACAAAGATCAACGGTCAGCATTCGTAGTGCTCCCCTATTTATAAATCACATCCGCACTCCTTGTAAATTCACCTAGCCACCCTCCCGGAGTTCAAAGAGTGCGCCGGCCGGGGCAACGTCCAAATTATAAATTCGCATTAGAACGGACGCGCACGGTTCGTTTACCATTTCATTTTGGTTCAATATCGCCACTCTACTTTGTTCCACACACACCCTTCCTCCCCGCCTCCCGCGCCTTAAGATGCCGGGAAATATCTGCGTTTTAAGCTATATTTCTTTCATCCCTCATTTTTGCAGTTCGTAGCAATCTGAAATCCAACACGTCCCCCGCAGGGGGCCCTCCTCGGGTGGCACCCCCCTACGTATTCTTGTACCCGGATAAAAAAAGCGATATCTATTTATAAAATGTACGCGTGTACGTACCGTGTGTGGACGGATTAGCGTGTGTGCGCGCTGTGTGTGTGCGTTCCCGCTCATTTGCAAACCGTCTCCTGAGATAACGTCCTCCAGTCGGTTATCCCGCTCTTATTGCCCCCTTCCCTTGATTGCTACGTATGTGGAAAAGTTTTGAGCTCCTTTACTGATGGAAATTGATTTTGTCGCGAAAACGAAAAAGTTATAATACGTCTTATTCTTACAGGCTTTTGTTATGTGATTTTTTTTCATCAACCCATTACTGTCCCACTGCTGGGCACGGGTCTCCTCTCAGAGTGAAAGGGATTAGGCCATAGTCCACCGCGCTGGCCAAGTGCGAATTGGTAGACTTCACACACTTTTTGAGAACTTTTTTTTTCAAAGAACTCAAGTGTGCAGGTTTCCTCACGATGTTTTCCTTCACCGTTATAGCAAGTGATAATTAATTTGTAATACGCACATAACTTCGAAAAATCAGAGGTGCGTGCCTGGGGTTTGAACCTAGGACCCCTCGATTGAGAGGCCGTGAATCAACCACTAGGCTATCACTGCTGTGTTGTTATGTGAAAATAAGTCAAAATAAATGTAAATTGAAAGCAAAGCGTCCGGCGACGAAAATGGACTCAATTTAATGAGCAAGGAATAGAATAGTATTTTAAACAAGACTCTAAAAAGAGTAACCAGACGGAAGTATCTGTCTGTAAATTCAAAATGTCGAATTTCCTTAAATCGGCTTTTTTATTTGGATAGAATTAAAATCAATTTTTTTTTTAGAAACTTTGTCTCCCTGTTTGACCGAACTTATCACAAAGCGCTTGAACCTACTCAGACGGTACTTCCACGTAAAAGTACCTTTCAGAGGGTGACGTAAGCCAATCAAATGATATACCAATTAAATGTTTTGACAGTCCACGTGGGCATAACGACGAACGCTCAAAAGTAAATTTGAAGCGGCGGCGTCTCGAACATCGTTGCCCGCATTCACGTATGAACGTAATTATAAAAATTGAAGGCAACTTGAAGCCCGCTCCTTAGATCTCTCCCTCGCTCCCGTCGTGCATTTTTTCGTACATATTAAACTCCCCCTCTCGCCTTCACCCCGCGACTCCTCTTTTTAATCGATTTTCCCGACACAAGGGGTGAGTCCTCTGGGGTGAATGTAATTTTTTATGCGTTTTTTCCATCGAAGGAGACCGTCGCCGGAGGTGCCATTACGCCACGGCTTGTTGAGAATATTTTAATTATAAGGCATTAGCGCGTTTTATGATACCACTCCCGGAGTTTATAAATGATCGAGAGCCGAAGTAATTAAATATTTGAATGCGGTGAGATTTCCGCAGGGAGAAGGAAGTCGAGATAATGGACGTTCCGCGCCGCGCGCGTTAATGCGTTGGATATAAAATTCGATGAAATTATTGTTTAATGGTCGATGAAATTGCTTGGAACCTGCTGTGATTGCCCGGTATTTTCTTTTAAAGTTTGCTTTTATTTGGTTACTTAACACTCGAATATACGCTTTAAATATAGTCATGAACCGTACTTCAGTTGTTTTAAAGTTGAAGAATTCTGTGATTGAGCAAAGCCACAATCATATTTCTTTAGTCCTATAACAGCAGTGTTTGTGTTACTGTATTCTTGTCTAATAAATAAGGCAAAACAAATATATGTATACGTACAAAAGTTTGCTTCATTAACTCAGTAATAACCGATGTAGGATCTAGACCGGACTAACAGGAATTACTGAATTAAAAAAATATGTTCGAAGATAAAGTGGGCCGAAATACGGGGTTACTAGCAACATAGCAGCAATACAATCGCTAAGTACTTTAATTGGATGATAGCACCTAATAAATATTTTTATTTTAAGCATTCACTACTAACTCAGTTAAGATGAATATTTTTCAATTAAATTCCATGGTTTTTAACTTCCGACTGTAATTTTTAAATAAGTAACACACGAAATTTCAAACTCAATAAGAATTTTGTTCCATATGACACATGAAAACCTATCTGGCATCTTTGTCCGTTTGATGGCACGGGAAGGAATCGCTCACATTAGATTGGTCCGATAATCTTACCGTTTGTCGAATTACAAATCTACTGTTTACACTAAACAGGTCATGTTCGCATTAGGCAGACTGAGCTATTCGTAGGCGTATGACAAAACTGTCGAGCCTAATGTGAACGGACTCCAGTTCGAACGTGTTTGAGCAGACTCAAAGTCCATTACCCGATAGGTCGATGAAAGCTGTCTTGAATTTGCTTATAAAGTTAGAGTGAAGCATCAAAATCAATTTGCTCGGGTTCTGCCGGAAGTGCACATTTGTCGCGTTCGCTTCAGCGACTGCGCTTACTGAAAACTAATCGTTTCAGCCCTCGCCTTCAGCTCTGATTGATGGCGTTTGCTCGGCCGCCGCCCACCACAGATTATCTATTAAGATTGTATGTCACAATGTTTGCCCGCCTTTAAATAACTATGGAATGATGGGACATTTTCTTAGCCCACTTAATAATATTATGAGTTTGACGGGCTGGAATCCATTATGTTCTACTGTTGAACACGGGCCTCTTGTATAAGTGGGGAAGACTGGAGCACGTTCCACCATGTTCGGAAAGTGGTAGTACCAGTGATTGGAACCACACCACCGAGGAAACTAACCCAAGGGAGGTACCGCCGCAACAATTATCTTACCATGAAATACTTTCTACATTTCGGTGGACATAATAATGCAAGTAATCATGAATTGACTTGATATGAAAAGTAATTCTACCAATATATAAAATCTAGTGTCTTGGAACATACTTATACTAATATATGCATGATAGATACATATCTTCATGTCATACTGAATGTGTAAGTACAGCTAATTATAAACTTTCCGCAAAACTGTTCAGTTAAGGAGGACACACAAATAATGACGTCAGCTGCTGCATACCTCTTATCCCGATTACTGCGGTAAATGCGCTCTAATAAACTAGATTGTTGTGAGACAAGTCTTTGAAAATTGAGTTTAATTCAAAGTTTTAGAACAGGACAATTACGTTATTTTTCATATTATAGAGGAGCAATCGAGCATGCAGTCCACCTGATGGTAAGTGGCAACTGATGCTCACCGAAATCTGTCATCCAACTCAGATAAGACTAGGATCCGACCTAAAGTCTACCACAGATGCGTTGCTACCCCTGAGGACTAAGTTGGAAGGCCTCGGATACATAAGTCTCTCTTACCACACCCTTTAAATCAGAAAACAGCAGCGCTTAACACTGCTCTTATTAGGCAGAAATATTACAACATAATTTAACATTGTTGGTAATCGGTTAATTAAACAATGTTTATACGTGAATAGTCATTCAAGGTGGAAGCGAGTGACGTCAGTGCCATGCCTCTTAACTCGATTACTGTGGTAAGTGGGCACGGACAAAGCGGATTGTCGTATTAACACGCGCCTGACGATTCCAAACGTTCACTACGGTTCTTGAATGACGCTCTCATATGAAAACCTTCGTCTGTTTCTCGTTTGAACGGTGCCTTAAATTTTAGCTCTTGACATATGTAGATATACGCGCATTATGCGTTTAAGTGTTCAAAATATTTTTCGCAGAATTTCACATTTTAGAGACATTATAGAGATGATGTATGTTGGATGTTCATTTGGATACATATACCAAATAAATCGTATTAATTTACGATTTATTTGGTATTGTATAATGCGTTAAATTAGAATAATTTCGTGTTACATTAAAATAATAAGTGTAGTAGTTAGATTTCTTCAGGATAAACTAAGATTATTCAGGTAATTAAGTATACGATGGACTTCCCACACTCTTAGGGCCATCACAGGTAATTATCAGGCATAGTGTGGAAAGAGAGATAAACTTAACGAGGCATTCCAACTTAGTCCTCAGGGGTAGCAACGTATCTGTGATCGATTTCAGTTGGGATTCTGGTCTTATCTGGGATGGATCACAAATGTCCATGGACGGCAGTTGCCACTTACTATCAGGTGCATATATAAAAAAAAATGTATGTAGACCCTCTCTTAATGTTTTCCTTGCCAAAAGCGAATTGTATTTAATTTCTACTGCACATATCACTACGTAAATCCTTCATAAATAAAATAACTGGCAATCGTGAACTATGATGGAATTCAATACCACAATACATGCCTTACTTAAACGATACTAATTTATTTTCAATACAGTCCGATTACAGCGGACATTAGAGGCAACTATTGTAGAAAATGCTAATTTACGTACTCGTTATACATCATATAACTCGTGTTTAATTTGCACGTGATGTTCTATTGACAATTGATATTATCAACGACTTACGTATGCAGTACTAATAATTTATTATGATTAAAATCTGTTACACAAGATTTAAATATAGGTGTAGGGCCTCTAAACACGATGTTAATGTGTAAATTACGTCGTCTTGGAAAATTCTCACATTAATCATAACTATGCTCGCAGTAATATATTTTTGGGTTACAAAGTAGCCTATATTACAGCCTGAATATTTTTTACGAGCTAAGAAGTACAATAGCTTGTAACAAATACTCAACACTCACTCTCTAAAGACAAAAAAAAAATGAAAAAAATATCAATTTTTCCCATAAATATTATTTTAAACAACACTAAATTGCGTGAATTAACCTTATTTAGACTTTGAATGTTAAGAATGTAATCCCGCGAAGATCGGAAAAGCTAGCTCTAACTAAAACCCGAGAGTCAAGCCTCCGTTAGTCTAATTGCTCTAGCAGACATTGATGCCCGACTGTCACTGCCCGACAGCGCTCGGAACGCCCGATAATGGAAACACTCCGAGATTGATTCCCCGATAAATATTGCCGCTTTCGATCTAGCTTACTTTAAATAAGTGGGTGTTAGGTTTGCCTGCTAAAGTGGTGCCAGAGCTCCTCTATTTACCGACTTCCCCATTGTATTGTTTCGATACAGATTTTAAGCGATATGAAACGGCATTCCTATATGGAAGTCGTTATATCATCGTTTTAATTTGAAACTAAGTAATATTACTAAAAAAGAAAGCAGCGAAGTCCGCCATATATACTTGTATGTACTTACATTACGAAGCTGTTCTCATATTCACATTCTCAGAGGAAATTAAAACTATTAAGCGTTGTGCTTAACGACACTTCTTGAGACGATGAAATACTTCTAGGGTCGTATTAAGGTATTAATCATAAATTTGTTAATAAATATCACTTGTCTTGTCTTGAACATATAAATCATGTGATGAAGAAAATTTCACAAACACTCCTAAATTACCATTTACATAGGCATGAATTTATTCATTTTACTAAAACATTAGTACATTTTTTAGTTACTAAATCTACTTTATTTCTAAAACGAATACCAAAGCTACCCTACATATAGCATTTCTAAAATCTCTTAAAGAACGCAAAGGCAATCTCCGCGACTTTCATTGCAGACGTCCAACGTCGCCGGGGTCAACCGCGAGACCCGGCCGACGTTCCCAGCACTTGTTTGGCGATCTAGTTTAATTACCATCCATCACTGTGACGGCTCGTATCGTTGTATCGGATCGAACTGCCTCTAAACGACAGCTACTGAATAGGGATACGCTTCTGATAATGCGCTCTAACAAGATACATGTTTTAGCGAGCGTTTTAGAAATCTATCTTAAAGTCATATTTGCGACTGTCCTAATCATTACGACGATTGCAGCCCTATGTGATTGTGTCCCTATTGATCTTTAGTTGGTCTGTTTGGTTAGGTTGGTTGTTGGCGTGAATCAAAATCGACTTTTTTGGACGACTCAATTTTTCAATTCTAAATTGAACTATTTTATTTCAAATCTTCTCAAATTTATTTTTAAAACAATAATGCAATTTTGACAGGCGTTTATGACAATATAAAGCATTTCCAGGGAGTAACACTGTTTATAGTAAAATTAGAAAACTACACAGCAATGTGGATCTGCGGATCGCGGAATCCCGTTGACAATAATTTTGAATTCTTAACACTAAGATATTACTGAATATTGTTACCAACCGCAGTCTGTATATGGTCCGATGTTGGTTGACATTCAATGACCGAATCAAAGCAACAACGCAAACGGTGAAACGGTTAATAAACGTAACCGCATAATGCGTCCGCGTCCGCGATTTCGCGTCCCTGCGCCAATAATAGCGTCCTTAATGAGATGTAAATGAGCGAACAAGTAGCCGAGACCGTCCGCGTTATAATAACGCGTAACGACCTACAAGTCCGGATTAAGAAGCCCTTTGACTTAAACCTAGCGTCCGATGCAATGACCAAACCGTGGCGTCGGACCACCTTAAACAAACAACCGTAAACAGATCAAAATAGAGCTGCAATCGCGTCGGCCGTTCCGAGTCATTAGGTGCGATGTGTGACCGTGTTAGCGGCACAATAGTGTGGCTATTTTGAAACTAATTGGCAGAAAGGGTTGCGAATTAACGTCACGGCCGAGGCGTGTCGTGGCAGCGGCTTTGTGCCTCCAACGCTTGATAAATAGTTTACCAGTTTCAATTATACCACCATTCGTATATGGTTTGTGATTTTAGTTAGCTGTCAAATCCTTCTCGAGAAATGCAGCCTGTATCGTTTTGAATTTGCTTCATCCTCGAGGATTTGTAAATACGCACTGTGCCATATTGTTCCTTGATTAAAATTTCATTTTTGTCTGTCGAAATTTTTTGAAAAAGTAGTCTCGTAAGATATGCGTATATAATCTTTGCCTAAAGAATTGATTTGTACTGATCGTCACTAGCATATAAAGCACAAATACAAGTTGTAAAGCAGAAATAAATACGATGGCTATAGAGCCACATCCAGGTCAAAGAGAGTTATACCAACTTTAATACTCTGTAGCGTTAAACTATTTGCTTTTATTAAATAAACTCCAAATACTACAAATGATAAAAACTCACAGCATTTCCAATCAAAAACAATACGACCTTTAGCCGCAAACTAAAAAAACATCGCATAACCAAAACGACATTACCCATACGTCAAACGCGGGCCTATTAGCGCTCGTTTAGTTAGAATCTACGATTCCTTTTTGGCATGAACAGCGTTCATTAGCGTATACATTGTTGGGTACGAACGTATGGCACTCAAAGCCTAAGGTCTCATTACACGAACACGATCGTTCAATCAACCGAGCGATTGTTGAGAGATCGAAAGCTACGCTCCGTTTCGCACAATATTATTCAAGCAAATTCCCGCATACGATTAAATTGGCTAGGAACGTCTACTGATCATGCGTCCGTCAGACCTATTCCGACTACCGACGTGAATACTAACTTTCTCGTATTTTATCAGAACTGACTAAGTTTCCATCATATAAAGGGCAGGGCTACGAGAGACATGTGAGCATAGGTAATGGTATAGATATACGTGGTACTTTCTGTACTCGTATTCGTACGTCTGTACTATCTCTACTTTTTACAAATTATTGTGCCTTTAGAGTTATATCTGTCCGTGGCGAAAGCTTTTAATTTTGAAAGTTATTTTAAGTGTTATAAATAGACCCGAATTTTCATAAATTTATTTATTTAATCTTCATGCACCATACATAAGCGTATATGAACAAAGGTAGACTTAATGCTGTAAACATTCTCTGCCAGCTAACCGTCGAGAAGTCAGAAAGAGCGATTTATATTTTAATAAAGTATAAATACCACAAAATATACAAGATTTGGATAATTTTAGAGTCCATCGAATGGCTGTATGATCATAATACGATAGATGATACTTATGTACGTCCCTTGGTAATAATATTTTTTTATCCAATTTTTACCCACCAAAAATAGAGATTTGACAATATCTAGCCGGCAGAAATTATCTATACCGTCTCTTATTTGGTATGCAAAAACAGGACAGACTGATTATTAACAACGGACATTCGAAAACAACCACCAACACGACTAATGCAATACAAACTAGGTCGATACATTATCACAAGTATCTCGTTCATTATTCTCCAGTTTTGCACCATTCTTTTGATATAGTCCAGCCATTTCAGAACTGGCTCCCGGCTATGTATTATGCATTCGGATATAAGGCGCATAAACCGTCCGAATCAATTACAGAGCGCGCTCGTTAGAAACGCATCACGCATGTACAATGTCCCGATGTACGCAAACACTGTTTATTTGCGCCGCGAAAACAATGGCGGACCAGAACCACCAAATTGGGAACGATAGTTGGTTTCGTGATTGAGTGCGATTGTACGCTTTAGTCTTTTTGCTCTCGTTCTGATATTTATCGTGTTATGCTGTTCTGGAAGACGTTACTATAATATGTTATATGTCTAAGCATTAATTAATTAAACACGCACCACGCACTAAGGGCTCGATGTACGCAAACTGTTTAGGACTGGCTCCATCCTTATTCGGATGATAGTTACGTGCGCTTGATTAAGAGTGTTTGTGAACCTTAGTATCCCTTTTTTGGGTATTTTTTGCTAATGTACCTTTATTTATTTATTTAAATTGGTCATACTTCACATAATTTAATATGTATGAGAAATACAATTAACCATAAATTAAGATCAATATCAATAACTATGTATAGTTTAGCAATAATTGAATGTACTACTAATCTGATATGAATCTTGAATAAAATTAACAAAATAATCTTGAATAAATGAGTATTAATTACTTAGGCTTATTGCTTCATTACAAACCCAATAATACTATTGTAATAAAAGTGTTGTAAAGCCAGTTCACGGTTGCGAAGTGACCCTCGTCGTAAGTGGATTAACCCCTTTAGAGAGCGCTCGAGATCCATACTTACCCATACCCTCAAATACTTTTGAGTTACTATTGAAAATTGTTGCTTACATTTGAGTCTTAACATTCTACATAAATAGAAGATACCTAAATGAAAAAAGTTACAATATACACATTTTAATGTAGATCCATTTGTTTGTTCCAGGTAACCACAATCAGCACCAGCCGCAACCGCAACCACAGGGGCTGATCGTGGAGACGGGCAACGGCGCGAGCGTGCTGCAGCTGCCCGCCACCACGCTCGAGCAGATCCGGCACATCGCGGCCGATCCCGGCGCTTCCACGCTGCGTCTGCCGCCGCCCGCCACCGAGCCGCCTGCCGGCGCCCGGGAACTAGACTTCGATCTATGCTATGTGTGCAAGCACTGCAAGGTGGCCTTCCCGTCCGCCGCACCTCTGCAGATCCATCAGGCGCGCTCCTGCTACGCCGGCCGGGAAGCTTCACGGGGCGTCATCCGCGTCGTCCAACCCGCGCTGGAGTGCCGCACCTGCCCGGGAGAACGCTTCCGCACGGCTATTGAGTTCCGGCGGCACGCCGACACCGAGGGCCACATGCGAAACTCCACGCTGCAGCTGCCGCCGGCCCCGGAGCCGTTGACCCACGAGATGGAGGACGTCGTCAACCAGATCACGCTCCTGGCGGCGCGCGCCGCGCAGGACGCCTCCACGCCCAAGGACAACGTTAATTTCTGTGCTCCCGGCCCGCGCTTTCCGCAACCCGGCGAGCTGCCCCTCGCCAGCGCCGGCCACTAATCCTAATCCGACGAAATGTATAGTTACTACTACTTAGAGCCCCTCGCTCTCTCCGTTGTCCGACAACGCAGCAGTTCACTATTAGCTCTTAATGCTTCTTTTCGTTGATAACGTCGTCCCGAGCGACACTTTCCTAGTTATACATTCAAGCTTGTAGTATCGTAAGTGTAGGTTAATGGGAGCCGGCCGCC
>DWRA01004494.1:0-10791 GCA_018250295.1 Spathilepia clonius
CGTCCAAACGCTGCAAAGGACCTCTATCCTTATGTCCCGTTATTGTACGCTACGGCGCGCGAGATACACGTATATACTACCTGCTGATATTTATACTGTCGTGCTTTGGAGAGGCAAGATATTAAACGTGTATCATTTCTTGTTCCAGGACACGAGGAAAAGGAAAGGATTGAAGGAAGGTCTTCCCGATTTAAGTCAATACTTGGACAAATTGTAAACGCCGTAGCTAATGCAATCATACTGTAATATATGTAACATTACCGAAAGCGCCTCACGCACTATACAATTGTTTATTACACACATATGATTTGTTTTTGTTTCATATGATGAGCCACTAGTTTTCGCCTCATTAAGTTTGTAAGTGCCGCGGGAAATATCGACAACTTTCAATAAAATATTCCTGAAGGATGCGCATTGTTAATATTTACCACGACTTGTGATAATGGGCAGTTTGCCAATATATCTTACATGAATATTATAAGATATTTACAGTCCCTTCTCTCGAGAGATTTGTTATCATTCAATCGTAGTTGGGAACCTGGACATCTTTTATTATACTGTAATTAATTTTTAAATTATAATTTTTCTATTGTAAACACATTGTTTAATTTTGATTTTGGATTAGGTTTAGGTAACTTCACACAATCTTACTGAATAAGGTGAGTTTCAAACATTTTAATAAAATAATTGTATGGAATAAAATAGAGTAGTTACAATTGTTCATACTTATTTTTATTTTTAGATTACAATTGGAACAATAAGTCTTCTATATAATAAGATTAAAAGGTAAGCCATGTAAAATACTTAATCAGTTGAACACTTTAGTTTATTAAATTATCAAGACTGACCTGAAAAAATGTCCTTTCTTTCTTTCTATGTTAACTTTCCTGTTGGTACATATTACACTTCACTATTATAGTTAAATTGAAATAATATTTAAGATATTTTTTGTATATCTTACTGTGATGAATATAACACAGACCTGTTCTGAAGTAATGAGGATAACCTTTAAACATACTCTGACCCAATAAACTATAATTAACGTGTTTTGTATGACGCATCCTGGTAGCAAAGATTTCAGATAAACTTATTTTTACAGTAAATACGCGCTGCTACTACGTTTCCTGCGGCTTAATAAACTAAGGTAAATTATTTAAACATACTAGTTGATCTAATCATCATATAACTTAAAATATAGTTGTACTTTTTGTGTTAATTTAATGATGACATCAAACTAGGTTGAGTTTTTAATATTACGTAATAGATTTTATCTGGTTAACTTTGGGCATGCATTCACAACTTGTGTGGGTCTAGAGTGTACTGCTGCTTCATTGCGGAGTGTTACTGCGTCATGTGGGTAGTAACTGAGAGGTTTAATAGAGTGGAGCATGATAAAGTAGAAAGGCTGTATCCAGTTCACGTTAAGATCATTTTTACGAAGTAACGATATTTATAGGTATTTATCATTATGATGACAAAAACTTGACCAGATGCCATCATGAAGGTTTCAACAAGCTCAACAGGCCTGATGTATTTATCTTAGGATCGTATATCAGTGTGCACTCTGTTATGAGACTCACAATTATTTTAATTTTCAGATACAAGCAGTTTAATCTTTGTGGACCATGGCCAATAAAAATAGTAAGTGTAATTATAGTTACTGACTAAATTTTAGTTTAGGTTTAAGTTAAGTTAGTTATTTTTAAAGTTTTACTTTATTATTAGTAAGACATGATCAAATTATACTATTAAGTCTTAAAAGCCCATTGCATTAATGATATGTTTTAAAATGACTTCATGTTGCATAATGATGATAGACTTTCCCTGATGCCTCCGTGACGGTTTCATTAAGCTCAACAGGACTGATTTTTACATATGTTTCAATAAATTGACTTTTTGTTTGTGTATTTATTTCTAATACATTGTTTTTTTCTTTTGCAGTTTATGAAACAAAATGTTCAACACTTCGACTTTATGGTAAGTATCAAAGAATAATGTATCCCTACTTAATGTAAATATCAATCTTTGCAACTGATATATTTAAATTTTGTTCATGAAAATGGTAAATAACTATAACATTAGCGTTATAGATGAGAAAAAAATGTTATTAGAATACCAACTGCATCCATTTTGTTGTTTAGTGGAACAGAGACAGTTACAAATATTAGTGTGTGTTAAGTCAATAGTGTTTTTATTTTTTTACCTTGTGTCATATTTTTTACAGCTATTAAGTAAGAAATATGGAACAAAATATAAACTGTTCATATTGCAATATTTATATTACCCTGTCCTGTGCCGGATATTGTCGGAGGCCTGCGAATATTTTCGCGCCCATTGTTCAGAATTACCCGCTAATTTTAGGTTTCGCGGATTCTCAGAAAAATAAAAATATATTTACATCTTTGTATTGATACTATGTGTAACTTATGGTTGTATTCTAGAAGATAAAGCTAAATGATGATCATATCACAGACCTGTTCTGAATATTTTTTGAGGTCAACTATTTAAAATCCTGATTGTAAATACCTGCAAATTTAAAATATTTTGATTATATACTTTTATTCATTTATTTATTCATATTGTTTCAGGTACTATACAAGGAATTGGCAGTGTTACCTACACAACATTATCAAGAAGTAATAACAATAATTTTTTATAGTGTTTTAAATAAATTATGGAAAATATATATCTTTTTTTATTACCTATGCTTGTTCCCAAACTGCGTTGTTTTTTTAAACAGTATAGATTATCCTTGTATAAAATATCAGTGGCGTAGCTGGGGGGGTGCGAGCGGTGCGGGGTGGCACCAGGCATCAAAAGTAAAAGGGGCATCAAAGTATACGAGGGTACGTTTTGAATTTTTCCCCCTCGACAACAAAAAAAAACGTTAAATAATCTAGCTATCATATCAATCGAACATGAACTAGTCTATACTATTGATTTTGAAAATGTGATTAATGACTTTGCTGGTCAAAAAACGCGTTATATCCTCTTTAAATTTTTGCAATAACTTTTACCAAGATCTAATGTTATTATTCTTTATATATAGTTATTATAATTTTGAAGCAATAAGAATTTATATATCTACTCTACTGTGTTCTGCAATCTGAAATTATTTTGACCATTTTAAAGGGCAAAAAGTCCCAAGCTGCACCAGGCAATAAATACCAAAGCTACGCCGTTGTAAAATATGTAACTAGTGTCCTTACAGAGCTGTGTGTTAATGTTACTGATTTAGACATAAAATCTTGGAATTTAGTGAATCACTTCATAGTTAATTTTAAATAAATTAGAAGGATAGTACATGGATACTATTTCGAAGATAGGAAAGTTTTCGTGATGGTGCGCGTGGTCTGCAAGTATATAATATCTGTAGTTGTACTCTATATTCTGAATCGGATATTTTCCCTCGTGCGGGTTTATGTTCGAACCTGCATGGATGTGGTACGCATCGTAATTTGCCGATCAATTTGAGCAGTTATCAAGACTGATACAATATAGTCGGAAGGGCTATTCGACTTTGCGGTGGGAATTGACCCAGAACGCTTTATAGCCTTGTTTATTGAGTTTAGATATAAAACTAATCATGGCAACATTTGGGCTGGTAATGGATTGTCATATATAAGCTCATTTGACAAATTTTTTTATAGTAGAACCAGACATGACTTGCCGTATTGATTTGGTGTAATTTACATTTATCGTCATTTTTTTTATTGTATAAATATATAAAAGGTATAACGACGCAAACAAGATTATTGCTAAATATATAATATTTTTCACGTTTTTAGTTTTTATTGTCTGTTGTACTGCAGACAGAAATAGACATAGATTTATTACGCGTAAGGATTACATATATTCTGTTACCAGGATTCTTATAATATATTTAGACTTCTCAGTGAGGTACTAAACATATCAAAGCCTTCGTCAATACATACCAATATAGCATTATGTAATTAAGGCATATTACCCATGTCTGACTCCACCTTTAGGCAGACTAATAAAAGGAGCGCTATGAGCCGCGATTACGTCAAAATCGAATAAAGCAAGGTTGCGGTTGTGCGCATGTTTTTTAAAACGAGGAAGACCTATCAATTACAATTAGGATAGCTGCTTAATGTTGGATCGCTTGGTCAGACTGTTATCATTTCCAATTAGAAAAATGGTGCCTGAAGTCGTGTTCGTATTGGGTGCGCCCGGTGCCGGTAAAGGAACCCAGTGCTCGTTTATTTCAAAGGAATTAGATTTCGTGCATTTATCCGCTGGAGACTTGCTCCGGGAGGAACGCCAGAGGCCTGGATCCGAGTACGGAGACATGATTGAGGAGAAAATCCGGAACGGGCAGATCGTACCGGTCGAGGTTACTTGCTCTCTGTTACACAAAGCGATGGAGAAGTCTGGCAAAACTCGTTTCTTGATCGACGGATTTCCGCGTAACAAGGACAACTTGGACGGCTGGGAGCGCGTTATGTCTGACAAGACCAAGTTATTGTTTGTGTTGTTCTTTGAATGTTCGCGGGACAAGTGCACGGAGCGGTGCCTGGGGCGCGGTGCGGCTGGCAGCGGCCGCTCCGACGACAACCTAGAGAGCCTCACCAAGAGGTTCAACACTTACCTGAACGACACCATGCCGATCATCGACCATTACGAGCAGCAGGGACTGGTGCGCAAGGTCAACGCCGAGGTGGGACCACAGGAGGTCTTCGAAGATGTCAAGAAAGTGTTCATGGATATAGGAATTAAAAGGATAGAAAATTAAAACATATAAATATGTAGGTAATCTCAATGCCACATTGAGCATTTGAAGGTGTATTAAGAATAATAATTATTTTCCTTGTAAATGCCGTTATTCACTGTCAGAAGATGTTAATAGTGCTGTATTATCAATAGTAGTTGGGAGTCGGTGTTTGATAATTTATTGTAATATATCTATTGTATAAAAAACACTTCTTTCTTATCTTTTGTAATTAACTTATTTATGCTTATCACTTATGTTACATGTAGTGAATGCTATTAAGCACACAAGGTTACAATTTTGCCATCAACTCTGTGACCTTCACGGTAATAGCTTCTATTATTATTCAAGTATTTTAACAATAAAGTAAGGTCAACAGTGCTGTGAATCTTGTCTAATTAATTCCATGTGTAATTTAAAAAGATATTATTTATAAAGAATTCAGTTTTATACAACACATTTATATTGAAATGTATGTAAAAAGCAAACAGTTGACATTGTAATTATAAAGTGTTAGTACAATTTACATAATATGTTCAATGATAAGTTATCACTACTTGTTTCTTCTAGAATGTTATTATTTAGTAATTGAATATCTACAGCTTTATGTAAAAAATTAAGTTCTAGTTGATTACTAATATTTCAGTGGATAAACAGTGCTCCGTTTTGCTCCTTTATATATCTAAAACACATTGAGCACCTCTTGTGAAAATGTGGTACTGAAAAAGTATTCAGTAAGGAGATTAATTCAATTATGTGTTATTGGAATGGAGGCACGGTAGAAGCAATAATTAAAATATCTATATTATAATTAATAAACCAAAGTTCTAGAAACATAAGATTGAAATGGAACTTTCACTTGTGCTTAGCACAATTAAGTTGTCAGGTTTACAAAGTTCAAATCATGCTAGCATTTTAATATTTAGCGTCCTATCCTGAGATTGTACAATACTGATAGGTTGTTTAAAGCATTCTGTAACTAGTGTAGTGGTTACATTAGCCTGAAATAAACATAGATTTTAGAAACTTTAGCTAAAATACTAGTCTTATATGAATTTGGCAATACATGCTTCTTTGTAGTATAAATTAAAATCTTGTAGAAGTTACTGTGCGAACCTAGCATCAAAAAATTAGGATACTATGAGTGTACTAAAAGTCCCAAGTCTATATTCCTAGGACAGTTTTGGGATTGGTTGAAGTTCCTATTGGATACATTTAATTTTCAACCAATGCTAATGGCAATAAGGAAATTGTAACTGTAAAATATTAATTGAAAATAAATAATAATGGAAGGCTAGCAAATGTTGTGGTAGTTTTGTTTCAACATTCCTTTGACTTCATTTATTAGCAGCTAAATCGATGATTTTAATATTAAGCAATAAATAATCAGTGTAATTATACAATAAAATGAAATAAACAAATAAATGCCGTTTTTTGCTCATTTCATATTCATAGAGGTTTTCGCCCGTATTTGTCATTTTAGTATACCTTTACAAGGTGTTGATTAAGGTTTACTTGGGAAACACTGTACAGCCCTTGTGCTTAATGACGACTTTTTTGTTTGGAGCGCTAAAAATTACCTGTTTAGTGACATGTAAAGTAAGTATTAAAATATTGGATTTGTTTTTAAAATTGCCTATATACAGATAAATAACTTATAATTAGGTTTCAATGAATCTTCTCAAGTTTGAAAGTCTTAGCATAATGTAATTTTGCTATCAGTTTCATTAAAATCAGTTGTGAACATCTGGTACACTTTGATCTCTCCATATTATGTCACCATTATGTGGAAAACGTCCACATTGTGGATTATACATTAGTGTGCATATCACATGGTCAAATATTATAGTCAATGTAGTTTCTGCAGTATCATGTGTAAATTCATTTTATGCAATCAGCAAACGGATTATACAAATACGATATTCGCTTTGCTTATTCCATAAGTTTACTGTTTACATACATGATGAATAACACAAATTGTAACAAGTCGTTTGTTATTTACTTTATGTTTAGGTTTTTTTAAGAATGGGAGTTAAAATATTAAATAACTTTTAAAAAATTGTAACAGCAGTGTAGCAAGCCATTACTCATAATATCGCTTATCTCATCTTGAGTTGTATCACGATGATTTGTTTATTTTAAACTTGATATTATTAATAAATCTCATGACGTAGTAAAAGATATCCCTACATTAAATATACAAAACTTCTGTTATATCATAGAACCTTGGTTCGTGGCTAATTCTTGAATCCTGTAAATTGAACCAATATGTTAGCTACATTTATAAATCCGATAAATAAAGCATGTGTTGAGAATTTGTCTACTATGCGGCAGGCTGTTTTATGCTTAATAATATATTTTTTATGCGGCGTTCTTTAGAAACAATGAAACAAATATGAATAATTTATAGACGGGATACGAAATAAAAGTAGGAAACATACACATTTAGATATTTAATAAACATCCACAGTAATGTAAATACAGTCTTATAGTAGTAAACTGTAATACAAGAATAAGTACCGAGGGTATTTAGACCTCAATTATACGCAATAAGACAAATTATGTCACAGTAATTTAGATTTCCGACTCCACCTTTCTTTTTGGTCATATTTGGTATCCGTTTTACGATTTTATAAACATTTAGTGAAGTTATTTTAAACATACTAGAAGAAAAATCTAATTTTTGAATAGGGAACCGTCGTTTTGATTTAAATATTTCATTCTTGTTATCTTAGAAATAATGTGACATAAACACATACACATAATATCATATCTATAGACGCAGTAATGACGCTTTCTAAACTCACAGTCCCACACGAGGATTCCGTGTGTCGTAGGTGCCATGGACAAACACCCAGACCCAGATCAGGAATCTAAATTCATTATTTAGATATCTATCTGACTGGGGATCGGAGCCGGAACCCCCTGCATGTCAGGTGACCGCTTCGCTACGTGGGTCGTTAATAATATTTATAAATGTTTTTAAAATTTTGAATTAAATATGATGTCCAATTTTCCCTTCCACTAAACTTGTGACATAATTTATAAGCAACCCCTCATACAGTTAATAGTAGGACAGTCATAGCAATATATAGATACATCAAAAACAGTAATACATCCTGATTATTTAAGTTTATATATACTTTTAGTACATTCTAATTGGAAATATATAAGTACATTACATATTTAAATATATTTCGTATTAAAACTGCAAACAAAAAATGTAATTTATACAATAATTGACAAATTTATCAACACACTCCAAAAATGTAGACGTAACTATTTCGAAAATTTATTAATATTAAATAAAAAAAATCAAATTTAATTTAATATAAATCGCTCACAAAACAACTTAAATTAGAGACAATTACATAACTATAATACTTTGGTATAAATAACTACCTAAACGTAAAGCTAATAAACATGTGATGTGTAAACGATTTTGTGAAGTTATTTCAAACTAAATTTTGTAATTAATAATTAAGGCGTTTAATAACGTATTGAAGATAGGAATGTATAATTCTATTCAGAAGCCAGATAACTCTATAATTTAAGTTTCTGGGTTTGCGTAAATTGGTCTCGGCAGACCCTAGCACAAAGGACAACAATGTCATACAACAGAGTTAAAGAAACGATAAAATGTCAGTATTTTCTAATGTATACTCGCTAGATATTTCAAATATAATGGACACAGATTCAACAATGACTAATGTAGCCGCAAAATATACAATCCATTTGTAAAGTGAAACCTATAGCATATCAATTTAAAGACAATAAAATATATAGATAAACGTTATAAGAATAGAACAGATAACCCTTAATTAGCAGCATCTTAAAGGCTTTCTTTCAAGCACTTAATTTTCACTTGAAACAAGCGAAACAAATTAGGTACATATAAAGCTGCAATCTTATAGCATAAAAGTTTGGCTTCTACAAATATATATCACAGTTATATAGCAAATAACGTATATAATAACTGCCTTAGGCCTGACCCCATCATCTCGCCGTGTTACCATTATAATAAATTGTAATACAATATAAAATGCGACCGAAAATTGTGCTTTACAAAAACTATTAGCTTAAACTCATGGTAACCGTTTTATTTCTAGATGGATATTATTCGATATTTTCATAATCAAAGGCTTGCAAAATAATGTCATATATTATTTCCGTGCTAATATTTAGAAGATATAGACAATAAATAAAACACGTCTTTCTTATCATGGAACTAAATTACTTGTGAATTAATTATTAAATTACTTATGACGGAATGACAACTGTTTGAGATATTGTACACAAAAATTTACAACATCAAGATGATTAATAAATATTGTATGAATTATCCTAAAAGTAGATTTATATGCATATTAATAATAACATCGACACAATTAGTCTTATAAACTCGACGAATTGGATGATCGATGTGTCGCTCGTAATAATTCATTCTAATTCCCATACAATAAATTACATACCGATATCATTCGCACTAGACATGGAATACGTTTTACATGGAAATCAGAGGACGTTATATTAAAGGAATGTCATGATTCAAAGTTAGCACAGCCCACTGCCACCTCACTATTGGGCAAAGAGTTAAGTGGTAGAAAGTACAGCCCACTCCATTGGTGCATTTAATTATATTTAGTGCCCAGACTTGTATGCGTTCTTAATAAAACTATAATTTGGTAACTTATAATATGAATGTAAAATCTAAGGGATGAAATTACTCAAAATTAGACATGGACAAAGTGAAAAATGACTCGGACTGCAATACATTGACCGGATATTTTCTGGTACAATTCCAAATTGATGATTAACTATTACGCGTTCGAGTTAAATATCTTAATCTGAAATAACTTAATAAAGATTAATGTGTTAACGACCATTTAGTTGTATATATAGAAGGGACTAAATAGTCATCTAACAACTTTGACAGTCTCGTTAACCACTGCATAATCATATAATTTACAAGTGGCTCAAGCGATAAGGTGATAAACAACACAATTTCTGACCTATGAGTAGAGGTTTTCGAAAGCCTTAATTTCCTACACACTAATTGCGAAAGAAGTGGAAGGTGACACGAGGCGGTTAGCAACTATCGCAGACTCATCAACGCCGCTGTAACAAAGTCACCTAATAAGATTCCAAAAATACTATATCTAGTAAATTCTCGGTATATAAGGGCAGAGCGTCAGTCCAGAATAGCACCGCTCTCTCTTCTCATGAATTTTGGACAAAAGCATTAAAGTCAGGAGGTGGACAACAGTAAATTTACGAATTTACTATGGTTATCAATACTTAAGCAAATGCGTAGATGCAGTTGATGTTATTTACGAAATAAAATCCTCGTTAATAATAAACTACTGAAAGCAAAACATTCTTGAACTTTCAAATCAATTTCGACCAGTACGCTTAAATTATGTTTGAAATATTTTTTATATTTGCGGTGTATGTATACACAATTTTACTACGAGAGAGCATATTAATATTACATCCATTGGTATGTAGACAACTTTCTTGTCATATCGTGTTTTCTTGTCTTGTCTTGCTTGTCGCACCAAGTCGTGACCTTTTTACACTTGGTCCGTTCTCCCGCCTACACCTCGCTGGCGAGGCGCGCGGGCGGCAGGTCGCGCGGCGGCTCGCGCGCGAAGGCCAGGAACACCTCCTCCAGCGTGGTCTCGGTCACGGAGTAGTCCTCCAGCAGCGCGGGGAACTCGCGCCGCAGCGCCTCCAGCGCGCCGAACAGGCTGCTGTAGCTCATCGCTGAGTTGATGTGGTAGTGCAGCATCGTCTGAGGACCGATAACGAGTTTTAGTGGAGGATAGAAGGTCCGCGCGTCATTGACGCATATATATTTTTTTGTACGATGGAGTAGCAAACGAGCATGCAGTCCACTTAATAGTAAGTGGACTGCATGCTCCATGGACATTTGTGATCCACCTCAGATAAAATCAGAATCCCAATTGAAAGCGACCACAAACGCGTTGCTACACCTGAGGACTAAGTTGGAATGCCTCGTTAAGTTTATCTCCCTTACCACACCCTTCAAACCAGAA
>DWRA01004495.1:0-10789 GCA_018250295.1 Spathilepia clonius
AGAACACAGCAGCGCTTAACACTGCTGTTATTAGGCAGAAATAAGTGTGGCGGTGGGGCCGCCGGAGTCGAACTACAGAGAGTTCTACCACCTTTAAAGTTTTTGATATCTGTAATAGTTACGGAATAATCGCACTTGACGATTACAGCCGGTATAGATTAATTAACAGAAAAATTAGATTAATATGAAGTGTTAGTCACAATTGGTTCGATGTTTGTTCTTTAATTATTATTAGGTACTTTTGCCTGAATAAATTTGGACACGAACGTAATAGTTTACGTCATCAAAAACGAAACTTCCGTTCCAATAATCAAATCACTTATGTACCTCTTTGACATTTACTTGTTTCAAAGTTTGAATCAGTTCTCTTCAATTTTTTTTCCAGAGCGCATGCTTGATAGAGTGATAAACGCGTCATGGAAGCCTGGCTTCGCGGTGATCAGACCGCTCATCAATGATTTGGTCAGCACCGCCTTCACAGACATTTGGAGCAAATCCTTCGGCAACTTCCCCATCGATGAGTTCATTAAAGACTGATGCTTGTGTTTGCGTAAATTTATGTTAAATTGTACAATTAGTGCCAGATATTATTATAAGAATCGTTTTCGTTATTAGCTATAAGTTTATTATAAGTTATTAGACAATATTTTATGGTGACGTTTTTTATGATAAAAAAAATCATGATGAATGTAATGATACAAACACAAAATGTGTTATTAAAACTAGTCGTTCTTATATGCATTTATCATTTACCTTTTTCAAATTACTGCAGGTAAGAGGGTGAGTTTAAATTAAAATCAGGTTTATATTACATATCTCAATATTATATTTATTAAAAAATATAACCTAACTATATATATGACTTTATATTTAAATTCAATCAACAAATAACTTGCACGTTCATCGAAACTGGAATAATCAACCTCAGTCTTCCAACACAAGTGAGTACCAACCGAACACGCTCCAACAACAACGTCGCCGCACGCCACACGCACTCCATAAATACATTATAATAACATTGCACCTTCAATTTTATATTTTAAAACCAGATAAAGTATTACACAAAAACATGCCTTCAAAAATGTCCATTACACATATCACTCAGCCTGTTTACAATGGTTCCAAGGGCGGTATACCTGTCGCGCGTGTTTCGTCCGCACGCGTGTCCCATCCGCACGCATGAACTTGCTGCAGTCTGTCCGCGAGCCGTGTGCGTATAAAACGATAGGATGCAAGCGGCGCGCGCATGGTACACGCGTGCGGCCGCAAACACGCGCGACACGATTACCGCCCTAAATAAATGTACGCAACTCATCCATTATCAGTGAATGTATTACATCAGAAGGGGTGAGGTTCACAAAATATAAGTACATGGTTAAATGAAACGATACTGACTGTAATTAAGCCGGTTGTAAATCCCGCAACAGACGTGGTGAGAACTAAACGAAAACTTCTGATGGTAATCGAATGTTTGAATCGAGAATAGTATTACATCATAACCACAAACTGATATTTACGATCACATATCTATGATCGGATTAGATAGAAACCATTGGGATTAAAATATATACAATGTAATACCATTCGAAATCGTACTAATATAGACCCTGTGGACCGCCGACACAGTGGTCGCTGTACGGACTTAATCGTTGTAACAGTTTTGTTTATACAATGACATTGCTCTGGCAGTTCATCTCAAAGCTCTAGAGGGGCTTGTGAAATGAACTACTATATATACGAATCTATGATATAAGCGTAACAATGAGGTCTTATCTTAATATTTTTACACAAAAAGATTTACTTAAATGCCGCGTCCGTGGCCAAATAACATATAAGCTAGACCACTATTTTTGATAACAATCGAATAGTCGAGCTTATATGTCATATTAAATTTAATAATACAAACTGTTCATTCACATCCTGCAATACCGCCAATTCTCAAAATCGTCGGGGATTTGTTGACTCGCGTGCTTCGTTAACACGAGACAAATTGTTTATTAATTATATTCAAAGTAATGAAATATTATCAGAAACGCGCACATAGTGATCACTTTTGATATATATATAACAAAACAAATTAATAACAAATCTCCACATTTGAGTACAGGTGAATTTACACGTTATTATAAACAAAACATTAACCAATTTTTAACTAGTGGAAGTAGCGTAAAAACCTTAACTAAATTACGAGAAATTTTCGATTAATTTGTACTTCCCTTTCTCGTATGTTTGGCCCCAGAGTTTGTGTTGTAAACGATTTCAATAGAGAAAGAAAAGGATATTTAATCAGATTTTTCATTATAGTGTATAAAGTCGGAATAACAAGGCAGGTGACTAGCAACCTATGCTCCGACGGTAACTTGGATTTATAAACATTTCGTCATATTTTCAACAATGTTACTAAACTTAAACATAAAACAGAGGTGAAGCCAAAAGTAATCATATTAATATTTTACATATTATTGTAAACAAATAATTAATTTTGCCTCTTGGATTAAAATAAAAGTACTAACAAATATAAGTATTAAGAAATCAAAGAAATAAAACTTAATTTTAGAACAAATTTGGGAAAAGTGCATAAAATTCATTTCTATAAAGATTTAATTTCATTAAATAAACTATAAGACAACTTTTACTTTGCTAGAATTTTAAGGCATTTATCGATACAAAAAAATAACAGCACGGTTGAATTTTTTATAAATTATTACAAAACCTACAATTTTAATGCTACATTAAAGTGTCTGGCGGGACTTGTCGCTACATTAATTAAAAAAATTGCGTTTGCGCCAACGTAATGCGAAAATCACCACCCTAAAATTTAAACAGTCTTTTGTATTAAGAAACATAACCAGAAAGTATAATAAGGTTCGAATGCACCTAAATTGGTACTCTCCCATCTCAATACAACCTAGTTCCACCGCCGCCGGCCGCCGCGCCCACACTGACCCACGTGCATTTAAATTAATACTAACATTAAATTTATTTTGATATGCACTTATTAATATTTTTTTACAATGAATTTGTGCTGTACACTATTCGGAATCTTCGGGGCAGAGATCGGCGAACGTTCGAGGTAATGCACTCACATTGCGGTAATGTTCGCGGTACAGCTGTGCTCGGCGTAGTTTAATCACTGCAATCATAACCAAAAACAAAATGGCAGCTCGTCCGACCTCGGCCCGTGAGCTATTTACAATGACAACTAAGGAGACCCACGACGGAGCTTAAATAACATGAAACAATTTCACATTTAACAACTAAATATTTGGCAAACGACAGTATATCGTCGCAGAGACTCACGCGCGGTGCGACATCGCCGCACCTCATCCGAAACGAATCTTTGGACTCATAACAGAAAACGGACCATTACATTTATCAGATTGGCATAGAATATCTCACCGAAAAATGGTTAGCTCATTTGTCGCTCACGACGTTTTGACTTACTATTTTTATTGGAACTAACGCATAACGCTGCCATGATGGTAACATTTTAGCGTTAACATAAACACGATTAAAAAGTGGAAGTAATATGGGATGTATGCGTGTGTGCGCCGCAACGCGCGCGAGTCCCCGCAGCACGCGTGCAATGCAAAACGAACCCTTCGCGGTGGCGCTATGACAAATCGGGAACACTAAGAGCTAGCTTTACAAGTAAAATCGAAGGCCGCTAAGATATCACCGTTCATTACATCGTAACATGTGGCCCTCCAGCGGTTGAGCGAGCCACGTACAGCGGCCGCCGCCGCCGGCACTGCCACCCCATCGGTCGCATCCTACTATTTAATCAGTTCATTGTGTATAAAACAAAATTTGTAAACATTTACAGGGCGTGATCGATGTACAGTCTGCAGATACGACGGGATTATACAACTGAATTGTATAAATATAACAAAAACATCCATGTTGACACATGTTTACATATTATGGATATTCCTCTCTTGCGAGAAGAATAATTGTCGTACCAAATTATAACATCTCGGAAGTTGGATGGTCAATTCAAAAAGCCTGTGTAGACTTCGAAAACGAAATGGTTATTACGAGTCTTAATATTTAAAGTCACGTCCATATGTACAGTGTCTGAAAGAAATGATGATAAAAATAATCACAATAATATTTATAGCAAAATAATTTAAACTGAATTAGCGGATACTAAATCTAAGACACATAGAAAGGTGTTATTTTATGACGTTTCATTAGAAATAAGATTGAAAATGTTACAAAATTGGAAACAAACACTAAACAGAGCACACACATTTGTATGAATGCAGACAGATTTTAGATCGAGTGTATAACCCTAAACAACGCAGTACATCGACGATAAACCAAGTTTAACGGAAACATGCAATCAATCAATCAATATATTTTTTACTACTATGTAGTTATTCTTTGCAATTATTATTAAACACTAAACTATAAAATCTATTTAGTCGAGCCCATATGTAAGTGATCCATCGATATCATTAAAAATAAATTAAATATGAACTAGCAAACTCACACTCATATCGTCGACATACTGTGTAGTGAATACATTTCCTTTATATCGTACGTGCTATAGAGGCCCCGTTCACTATCGAGTTCCAAAATATCTCAGACATGTACCCATCCTCACTTTAGATTCAACAAGATTACTTTAACACCCATTTCGATTTCAACTGAATAGAACATTTACGTTACCAGCGTACATACGAACATACGTGAGAACACTCGCGGCGTACGAACACGTACGTACAAAGTAACGACAAAAGGAAACAGAACATGGTGCGTTTTACGGAACATTTTAGACGAATTCGTTTCATTTTACAGTACAAAAACTTCAGCTCGGCTGAAATGACTACGTTTATCGTGCTAGGGTCATAGCACTACGGTTCACTGTACAAGTCGCAACGGTTCGCCGCGGTCCACTATGCACTAGGTCCACGCACTGACACGGTTAGAACTCGAAGTCGAACAGTTCCGAGAGGCCCTCGTCGTGGTCGAGGCAGAAGCCGTAGTCGCTGGCCGACATGGGCGGCTCCAGCGCCAGGAACGGCTCCAGCTCCAGCGGCTCTGCGGGCACGGTCCACACATAATGATATTAACGACCACATAAATACACAATACAGAAATAGACGAATCCCGCCGAAAATAAATCACAAAAATGCATCAGATACCTCTAATAATACTCCTAATCTAATAATCCTCTAATAATATTCACTAGAGATCAATTTAAAAACTAAGACGAAATATCATTTCTATATACATATAGTAAAATTTACTATAATTATAAAATATTGTGTAAGACAACGTTTTATGTGTACAGAATACAAATTTTATAGAATTCATGCGCATTGTAACAAGTATAACAGTACTTAAAATAAATTTACCCATATACATCACTAACAGAAACATATCAGTAAGCCCCAGTTTATGTTACACTAATTGAAACTAATAGCATTATTTGAATATGTTTACCAGATCTAGAAGTTCACAAGCATTCAGCATGTTAACTATATAGAAATACTAGTATGTTTTCCATTTAAAAAGGAAATAGAAATTAGTATAAAATACGTAGTTTGGTCCACAACATATACACACAACGCAACAGTTTTAAAATATTTTTTTACTATTACAAATAGTAAGACTGCTTAAATTTGTCAAATAACCGTGTATAATAAAATAAGGCAAAAAAAAACAAGTAGTCATCTGTACATGGCAACAATAAGATCAGTATGTTCAATAAAAATATATAAATTATGATGTTAGAAACAATTCAATAGAAATTAGAATTAAACCAATAATTGTACATGAGTCACTTCTAAAAAGTTTTTTATATTAAACTATTGTTCTAGCAAATACCGATTCTCAACATATGTTGTAAATACTTCAATATAATGTAAATGAAACCTACACAATTCCAATACAACGTTTACCCCATAAATAGTAACGAATACCCTAATCAAATACTTTATAAGAGAACGAAATTTGACAAATGATTTTTGTTATGACAGGTTTGCTACAATAATTGTAAATTACTATTTTTCTATCGACATGTACTAATTAACTGCATAAAAATAGTTTACTGATACTCCTAACATTTTCTTCATTATGTAATGCAATTTCACGTAGTGATACTTAATTTTTTTGCTTACGAATTATTGTTAAACTTTTTAGAAGTGACACAACGTCTCCCACCTCGGCCAACACCCATTATAATATAATTTGTACAGTGATAAACAGGATCATCCATAAAACACAGCACTAAACTTACAATCCGATGGCGGTTCTCCTATTAGCAAGAAAGTCACTAATCGACGTGCATATGTATGTATATGTGTAATGTAACTATTCGAAATAGAAATTTAAAGGTTACATTACAATGGTGCGCTAACTTAATACTATCCTCTTATGAGAGTTTATTTTGTATGCTACATTTTTTTATATAATGGAGTAGCAAATGAGCATGCAGTCCACTGATGGTAAGTGGCAACTGCCGCCCACGAACATTTTTGATCCACCCCAGATAAGACTAGAATCCCAAACGAAGTCGACCACAAATGTGTTGTTACCCCTGAGGATTAAGTTGAAATGCCTCGTTAAGTTTATCTCCCTTGCCACACCCTTCGAACCAGAACACAGCAGCGCTTACCACTGCTGTTATTAGGCAGAAATAAGTGTGGCGGTGGTCCCGTCGGAGTCGAACTACAAAGGGTTCTACCACCTTTAAGCAGCAGAAAGTATTTTATTTTTATAGTATTGAAGAAGCAAACCCGCATGCAGTCTACCTGACGGTAAGTGGTCTTTGCTGCTCATGGACATCTGTAATCAAACCCAGATAAGATTAGAGTCATACCTGAGGTCGACCACAGATGCGCTACTACCCCAGTGGACTAAGTTGATTTGCCTGGTATAAGTCTCCCATCCCACACCCCTCAAACTACATTACACCAGCGCTTAACGCTGTAAATGTTAAGTTCCACCTATTAGCATATGTAACAGACTGAGGTCATTGTTACACCTGAGCACTGAACTGAAACACTTCACATTCGTATCTCTATATCCTGCCTTACCTTAAATATGTCTTCAAAACAAAACGCAGTATTTTATAGGCAAATAATTATATACACTATATGTAACAATATGTTTCTATGTTACAAGCGGTACCCACCATTTTGTGTTCAATGTGTTCACCACTGTAATGTATGGTAATGTAGTGTAGTACCCACTGATGTAATGCACGTTTCCAAGCAGTTATGTTACACACATACACAAAATACACACGTAGATGCTCTTGGTTAGTACACTTTTCTGAGTAACATTTGTAGCAACGAGCACACAGCAACATCGGCATAATATTAGCAGATATTCAAACAGACTTTCGATTAAATTAAACTGATATTTTGTTATTGTCTATTTATATTGTTTTCTAACTGATTAACAGGTGTTACGTATCATTTTTCTAATACCTATTTTCTCGCACAACCGCATAGTACGTAGACGTACAGACGTACTAATATGTTTAATAACAACCTCTTTCCCTTGGACAGTCTGTTATTTACAAGTGTTATTTAATCGATAATATTTCATTTATTTGAGAACCTTAGGGCCTTTTCCTGGCACTCGGGTTTGTCCGTGTGCATCACCCGCATGCGGGATTTATCCCGCTACAAGTTCTACTCAACCAAGGTGTGTGTAACAAACATGACAGGACAAGTATCTTTGAAACTACAACACGCAGGTGAAACACGTGTGAGTTAGATCCTCACGCAGACACAAACCCGCGTGATAGGAAAATGGCCCTTATATCCTCTTCATCATATATTACTCTATAGAAGACCCCTCCGCTCAACACTTTGTACATGTATTTTATGGACTTCCCCAAATGGAAACTGACACAAAGCTGCTGCCGACTTCGACAGACGAAGCTGAGGCAAAAGACGCGATTACATTTGGTATAGACAGTGCAAAACGAAATTTGACTTGATCAGTGTAAGGAAACCATCACCATTGATTTCAAAGTCAAGAAACTAAGAGATAATTTACTGCGTCGTATTTTATTTTTATGAATGAATTGTTACTTCATATAATAAGACGTCAAATTTCGTTTCTTTTCACTATTATTATGAACATTCAATTGAATTTGCGGGTCAATGTCACGATATAGTTTTTAATTGTTCATTTAAACATTTATCACGTGCTTTATACTTGTAAATTACACTTAAGATATAAATATAAAATAAGCCATTGAAAAGTTAAGTTTTTGGATAATTACGTTTTATTATATTATATACTATTACTTAACAATATCATTTTAATCAAGTACAATTGTTATAATTTGGCAAGAACTACAATAGATGTTAATGAATTAACAAACGTAATAGCAACATCGACCCTCAAATCCGCCATCACGGCCGCCACGGCGACGAACATCCGAACACGGTTAGAATTAGACGATGGAGCAGCGTCGTTATCGATGGTTGCGGTGGATTAGTAGATGTCGTTAGGTGATGTTAGTGGCGGGCGCCGTGAGCTGAATCCCATGGTGCTACAGCGCACTGCAGCCGCACGGGGCCCAGCTCGCGGGCACCGCCGCGCCCCGCCCCCGCCCGCCCCACGCCCCTCCCCGCCCACACCGCCGCCCGCCCTACGCACGCTCACGCACTCCACACAAACACTTGTATGTATGATGTCATGTGGCCGTAGGCATGGCTAGATTAATTTGCTCTTACTAAACCCTTAGCTGAATTAATTAATTTGATAATATGCTTTTATCTCGCATAGATATTAAGATACTACTGTAACACTGTTTTTCTCGGTTTATACGTGAATGATTATTTCATGTTACATGACATGAATTCAAATATTATGACTGACTTGAATAAAAAATAGTAACTCTACTCAATGTGTGATTCTGCACTTGTCTTTCCGCTAAAAGCAATAATTTCCAGCCACGCCTAAACCATGTAGTGTAAAGTAGTCAAGTTAAATATGAATGTAATGTTTAGAAATGAAAATTACTTGACTTACAAAAGATGATAAAATTTCTAAGAATCCCTTGTTAATTTTCTCCAGATTATAATCGAATTTATTTATCATTTTCAAAAACAATTCAACTTGACAATCAATTCATACTCAAAATCAAAACTAGCCATAAATTAATGTATTATTTACAGTAAAGAACCAATTCCTAGATCGTGTTTAAGTGTTTTAGACAAAATGTTACAAGTTAAAGTATATTACACACAAGTTATGTTTAAACTTTACAATTGGGAAATAATTATATGAGGAAACATAAACGTCTGATATAATCAACTGCTCGATTAAGAGAATAAAATCTATACCATCTACATTCAATTTTTATTTTTTATCGTCTCTATCTTATTTTCAAATGTCAAAAAAAATCTATCTTTATAATCCTACTTTTCTTTTTTAATAATTTTCATCCCTATAATAAAACGATCAACGTGCCCTATATGTTTCCGCATATAATAAAGTTAGTAAAGCGACATATATGAGGATGAGTATGGCGTGAGTGACGTGAGATGGGACAAGCATGCAACATGAGCCGCCCCCGCAACAATGCGACCCGCGTGATAATGTTGTATAGATAATGGCAATGCGATCTTCCTCTGTTAGACACCGCACGTCGTATAGCTAGAACTCTGACTGTGATGTGACTTATAACACACAAACCACAGGCCGAGTGCTAGCCACAAAACGTGCACTTCTTCTCAACACCGTGACGTTCCAATACCTGTTGGGATGAATTAGTCCAGCCTACTGTGTTACGTCTATGTTAACTTGTACAATACTTACGTGATTACATTATTGATTTTTAAAAAAATACTACAATGGAATTAATTATAAAAATGTGTGGCATTATTAGTAAGTATATTGTCTTTAAATAATTAACAGACCCTTTCCGACAAATAAAATATCTTGATAACATATTTAATTAATCTATTCCACACCATTAACATATATTTGTGGTATGGCTAACGTCAGTTATCACATTTATTTGGTTTTAAAACAATTACATCTGGACAAAATAAATAATATATAAATAAATAATAAATTGTTGAAAAATACATAGTTTAGCTGGACTGAGGAAAAAGAAAGTATGTACTGCTATATTAAAAATAATATATTAAAATGTATATTTATAATAATATTGTAATGTTATAAAATGTTGAAAACAAATTGCTTAACGCCTTTAAATAATTATTTTATTATATCAAATTAAACAATGATTTTAAAATGTCACTACTAAACCAATAATTATAACAAATGTGATAACCAATGTTCGACATGTCACACAGGAAAATAATATTTGAAGGATAGAAAACTAGAGGAGAGTGAGAATGGGAGAAAAGAACGGGAGAAAGTGGAGGTGCATAGCGAGGGAGCATATGATGGTGGTTTAAGGAATTGAGAGCAGAGCAAAAACGGAAAGAGATAAGAGGAAATGGCAGGGGTGCAGAGCGAGTGTAAATATCGAAGGTTCGATCAGGTAAGAGTAGAGAATAAAGGACGCCAAAGAGAGAAGAGTACAGGACAAGTGAGAGTAGCAGCGAGGGAGCAGACAGCGGCGTGTACCTGACTCCTGGTCCTCGGTCTGCAGCTGGAAGCGGCCGCCGCCCATGAGCGGCGCGAAGTCGTCGCTGTCCGCGATGAGCGCGTTGCGCAGCCGCCCGCGCGCGCCGCCGCCTGCGCGCACACCGCAACATTATTTTTTTATTCATTGGAGTAGCAAACGAGCATGCAGTCCACCTGATGGTAAGTGGCAACTGCCGCCCATGGACATTTGTGATCC
>DWRA01004496.1:0-10787 GCA_018250295.1 Spathilepia clonius
TGGGATTCTAGTCTTATCTGGGGTGGATCACAAATGTCCATGGGCGGTAGTTGCCACTTACCATCAGGTGGACTGCATGCTCGTTTTCTACTCCATCATATAAAAAAAAATAATAATAATCAGTATCTGCATAACTTCTTAATTTATAACAAGAATATCATAATTCCGACGTATAACTTAATTATTAATGATATATTTAATGAATCACTGTTATTAATGGTACCACATAATAAACATCAATTGTATAGAAGCATAATGGGAATTAAATAGTCAATAAATGCGTTTAAAGTTATTTTTCGTAGAAGCTGTTGTTAAAACTCGACTATGACCGTAAAATACAAATGCCATTGTTCCTAAATGCACGCACAAATTCAACTCGTACTATACGCTACAGCTCCGCAATGAATGCAATACGTTAGTTGCATGGCACGCGGTGGCAAATTCTATTTTTGCCACATTCAGCGTTACACCGCAATCGAATAAACAGCACAGTTGTGTTTTGATAGAATTTACCGCTTTTGGTGCAGTTATAGATGAATTTTATTCGATCATCCTCGGTGTATGTATGAATTACCGTATTAAATTAGTTAATGTGTTTATTTTCATACATTTAATAGGAGTGTTGCAAGTACACATACCAGTGTGCCGATATTAACGTAAAAAAGTAATGACATATGATCCATAAACAAAGTGATAAAATTATGACAGTTAATTCTTTTACGCTAAATTAGTAGTTAGCGCTTTCGGTTACATTCAGCCATTTTGTTGTATAAATATACATATATAACAAATACAATGACCATTGTAGTAGGCAAGTCCAAATATAATACATAGATAAACCTCTAGTCTAGTTGACTACATACGTATTCATACTTTTCTATATGGAAATAGAGTTTGCCGTGGTGTCGCTGTAATAAAACCACGAAACCTCAAATAATAAAAAAATGGTAAAATATTTTAAAGTTAAATTCCTAATATTTTATCATGACAACTTTGCTAAAGCTTGAAATTCACGGAGCATTTTAGTCGCATTCGCGCGTAGATGCGAAAACGCAACACGCGCTTAAAATGAAAATGTAGATAAAACATAGTTTAAGATTTTACAGCACGATTTATTTCCGCAGCATACGCGGTTGTTTCTGCTGCACAAGCGATAACTTGTAGAAAGACATCGTCGTTACAAAATAGCTTAATTCGCACGTTTCAACGCAGTACTTTTGTTGTGGACCACGCGTTGGTCAATTCAATCTTTGCCACATTCCGCGCTAGCCCGCAATCGAATGAATGGCCCAGTTAAATCTGGTCAATTCAAATTTGTCATCTAACAGTATTCACAGTTTTAGTGAGTATTTTCTAAACACGGTTGCAGAAGGAAAAGAGATACAAAACTATTATCTGAACTTTTTATTGCCGTTGATTACTACATGAAATTAGGAAAAAGCTTATTTATCATTTTGTCAGCAATTATTTTCTTGTTCACTTTTTATTTATTGTTGATTACAATTTAATTGAGATACCTGTGCTAGCTGGCATGCGCGTTTTTGTATTTGGTAACAGAACATATAGCAATTTATCCGATTGCGTTTTGAATTTCTTAGTATTTAAGTTAAAGGATTTTCAAGATGTAAGGTTTTAGGTATAGACAAGTAAACTGACCAATAAAAGTTATATTTATATAGTTCAAACACCTTTCTGTTAATTTTTTAATTTTTCCAGACATAAATTTTACTCAAAGAGCGATATTCAAAGCAATACGCAAATGCTTGAGAAACTTTACATGTACGTTATACGAGCACTGGATTGTTATACAAGACAAAATTATTCTTCGTCACAAGGTATCAATTCTATCTTAACAAAAGCTCAGATTAATCAAATATCAATATTGGAACATGAGTAGGCAGATATAAGAAAAGTTACTATACACGGATTCTCTTTTATGGAAAATCACCAAGAAAATAGATGTAGATAGGTAGTACTGAGAACGCTAGACGAATGGAAAATTCACTACATAGATATAACTATATAATATTATGAAACTCCATATCTACTTAAATATCATACTTCTCATTTTCACTCAGCCAAAACCCCTCTCACTCATTAAACTATTTGATAACGACCACGAGTCGTCCTGATTCGATTAAATTTACCATCACTTACACTTTACCACGTTAAGTTTACCATAGTTTAACATTAATTTTACCATTGTCATGAGTCTATACTTGAATTTCTTCGGTGGTGGGTGCTATGCACAAAGAAAACGAGTGCACAAACATTCAGACCAAATCAGAAATTAAAATTTTTATTTAACTACATCACAGACAATTCTGCGGCATCCAAGTTTTAATGTGTAACATTGGGTTATAACTGTGTCAGTATAGAGCTACTACATATTAACTCGCAAGTATATAATCTACACATCTCTAAGAACGAAAACACAAAGGAAACAAACATTTTTTTGGCGCAACACAAGTTGCCGATGTAAAGACACATCACAACAGTCCTCTAGGGATGTATTACAGAAGTTAGAACAATGCCTCAGCATAAGCCTACGAGGTGGCGCATAAAACACACATTCACGTTTATATCCCGACCCGCACATAAGGAATCATTTCATTGCGACAAACAGGAAGATAATAAGAACGGAAAACACTTATAAGAGGCAAAAATAAACGGACCGATTGGAAACAAATAATGGAAATCATAATTAATATTTATCCAAACGTAATATCAATAATGGTTGACTATGAACAACGTTCTACACGTTTCCTGGTTGTAATACATACATTATTTATAGGACAATTGAAATAGATTTACGTAATATTTATCCTACTAATAATGTTTTGTATTATTACCATGAAAATAGAATAAGGCACATCATATATTTTTTTTAATGTATGTGAAAATCCTGCTTGGGCTTGTTCATGTATTTGTGTGCTTCATAATATACTTTCTAGAAATATACTGTGGAGTATTATCAAATTCAGTGAAGTATTGCCTAAATAAATGAGCAGAAACAAAAATTGCGAAAAAGGCCGTACCTATATTGTTTAAGTCATATTGTACTATAGAAACACAGACAAATATATCCAAATTTATATTTCATAAGCAAAAGAAATATCACAAATGAAAATCTAGTACCTACTTAATATAAACCGTACATACCGTGTTAAAAAAGAACGTCCGTGGGGTATTACGGACGCTTTGTGCCAGAAAAAGATATTCTTTAATGAGATAGTTATTTCAATGCGTATTTCATGTATACAGCCCGTATGCGAGGATTTTCGGTATACTTCCCTGTTCATTTTTGCTGAGGCTCAACCGAGATCTTTATGCATATCGTTGAAAAATGAACAAAAAACACAAAAAAAACCAAACCACACCATATAAGATGCTTAAGTGACAAATCTCATTTTAAAACAGCCTTTTGTTCATGACGCGAAAGGTTTTTGAAACGAAAATGCAATAATATCATTGGATAACTTCGAAACTCATTTCCCATTATTTACTGTAAACGTTACTGTGACCGGGCAATAAGTTTGCGTGGAACAATGGGTAAACTTTTGATTGATAAGTGGGTAAATCCGACCATCGAAGTTGGTTACGAAGAAGATCGCTATGGGTGTCGACAGTTTGGAATTGAATTTGTAAGTTATGTAAGGAGATTATATTTGAAAAGTGCCAATATGACGGTCATCTATCATGTAGACGATCCGAGTACAACAGATTGGAACTTGGTTTACGCTTCCCTTTTATAAACGACATTAAACGTATATTAAAGTAGACGTAGAGTATATTTGCCTAGCTATTGTGTAGCATAATATTGATTAGTGACTTTTGTGCTGGGTGCTACTAACCTTAACAAACTCACCAGACGATAAGACACATGTAAGCATCGTAAGTTTTGTTTAAAAACGAGACTATTCAATTCAGTTCAGAAGAGTCGGTGAGTCTATACCTAGTCGCACAGAAAATTTAAACTTTGGCATTACGTTCAAGAAAGGAAGGTGCCTGTTTGTGTTCAAGTGGACATACTTTGTGCACTGAGTACTTGCTGTATTCGAAAATATATTCCTATGGCCCATTATAGAACGTAGTGTTCAGTATCATTGTATATTTTTTTATAAACTGGATAGATTTTTTGAAGGAATGGTTTACTATAATTGCTTGTATTACTGGTCCAAGTTCTACTTACTTAAAGTTAAATACCTATAGATGAACGTCTTCATGATATATTTTGTGTATAACGTCGGTTGCCATAATTGTTACTACAAATAAGACAATATCCATTATGAGTTATGAGTATATTAATTAGTGTAACAGAGATTAGCTGTTGACCGCGACACGCTCTAATATCAACATTGATATTGATATTGGTCTGTCCAACCGCTTATAGAAAACCAATTAAACATCATATAGAAATGAGACTGACAATCAATATACCCTAACGTTTCGATCACAAGGTTGATTATACAATTCGTATTCAATCACACGAACCAAAAGGTCTTACAGAATAAACTCTATTCTTTCGGCTATAAGACACATTTGGTGGGCTGCGTCTTTATAATTCCTTACGGACTTTCTGTTCGATTGTCATTACCAGTTTTTCCTTCTATTATTCCTATTTGTTTGATATCCTTCATATCCCTTAGTGTTGGGTTACAGTATTAAGTACACCATTATTTATCCTCGATTCGTTGATATGACACCTTCGATTGTCGTAAATTATTTTGATTGGCAAACATTATTTGTTGGAATATCTTATGATAGATTGTTCTTAAATGTTTATGTGAACATTGCTATATGAAAGAAAATTTCTAATCTTAGTTTTCAATCCTAATTTCATTTCAATGAATAATCTAGACATATACATGAAATGTTGCATTTATATGATTTAAAGGAAGGATGACATCGTACCAAATGTCATGTATTTATAAATTATTAAATTTGACACAAGTGACTCATATAACGTGGGTTAAGGCCACGTTTTTAACATCTAGTCTTCTTTAGAACAATTATTTGACGGTTAATTATTTACTGTATAGTCGGACGTACGTAAGTCTGTCAATCACATATTATATTTTATTCAATATTGACTTTCTATAATCGAGAAATATTACAAATTGAATGCGGGATCACGTTGTACTAATCCACATTAAATAAATCAATAATGTCAATGGAACCTACGAGAGAGCCTATATTTAGAGCAACTCCTATTTTCAACAATGGGCTTGTGTTATTATTTATAGACGTTTTTCATTAGATTACAGTTTGGTTTACCTATGACATGACAGTTTGATTACCTATGACTGATCACGTTTACTTTGTGTTTTTTGCTTATAATAACTATAAATATTTACATGATATAACTAAAATTAAATACAGTATTTACAAATAAAACTAAAGTAAACAAAACTAATCTTGGTTATTATAGTGTTTTTAAATAATTCTAATTTACTTACAGAATTACTATTTAAGTGCTAATCTTCTACATCATTATGCACTTTTCTAGAATGGGGAATCTATGGACGTATGCAGAATGACGTCATATTTATCCGTGTCGAGTAAACAAATGCTAGGTATGTGTTACTGGCGGATTTGAAGTGGAGCCTTAGGCACCTAAACCGACCGCTCTCACCAGATTGACGCTTGTAGGTACTACTACGTTTGCCTACAAGCACTATTTTACGTAACTACGAGTACGTTACACATGCAGTGTGTATGTAGTGTAACATACTCGTTCTTACCTGAAATGGAATAATATTGAGCGCTACTTAGAAAATAATTCGACGGCATATAGAAAACTGGTTCTACTTGAAGCCGATCACAGATGCGTTTCCACTCCTAAGGACTTAGGTGATAGTCTGATATGTAAGTCTTCACACCACTTAAATGAAACACAAAAACTGCTTCACGTTACAGTTGTGGCGGTGGTATATCCCCGTATGAAGCGTGGTGATTCTGACACAGGATTCAGTCGCCTTACTTATTTCTAAATCCACATTTAAAGGTGCCACGTAATTTACGATTCATTTATTTACAATATAACGATTTATTTAGACAAAGCGTAATAATTATCATTGCATCTTCTTATGGAAGAGAAGTCTCAGTGGTCGAGTGGAGGATAACGTCGTATTAATCCGTGTCGAGTAAATAAATGTGAGGCGTATGTCAGCGGCGGCGGCGAGGCGACGTCTCAGGAAGTCCCCGCTCTCAACATATTGGGGTACTCCCCTTGTTCAATGTATTTTGGAGTTTGTTTTCATGAGCTAGATTTTCAACGCTTCTACTGCAAAATTACTTTCGAGACCACAAGATTTAGACAAATAATGTTTTCACAACAAAAAATGCCGATCATTAATACTTTTCGATGTTCTTTGTTTTGTAAATCAGACATCATATAACATTTATCACTCTATGTAAATATATTGTATTATATTCTAAGTGAAAATGCATTATTAAGACAGGAGTATTAAACAGTATACATGTATATATGTATAGTAAAGTATGGTAAAGTACAATACTGTCCCTCTAATTATAAATGTTAAAGGTGGTAGAACTCTTTGAGGTTCGACTCCGGCGGCACCACCGCCACATATATTTTTGCCTAATAACAGCAGTGTTAAGCGCTGCGGTTTTTTGATTTGAAAGGTGTGTTAAGGGAGACTGACTTATCCGAAACATTCCAACTTAGTCCTTAGGGGTGGCAATGCATCTGTGGTCAAACCCAGGCAAGGTTCTAGTCTTCTCTGGGATAGAATTCAAATATCCATTGGCGGCAGTTGCTACTTACCGTCAGGTGGACTGCAGGCTCGTTTGCTACTGCATCATATAAAAAAAAAACAATACACAACGTTGTTTAATAGTATCAATTACCAGTTAAGTTGTCTTCTTTACATACATTTTTAATGTAATTAATATCTAAATAAAATAAAGAACAAATATTTACGATTCTAAAATAACTTTAATTAATACTCCTTGTCACAAATGTTATCCTAGAATTACTAATTTAACCGAAAGCTATCCTCTGTGAAATTAACGGGGGTCTTAAAGTGCCGAGTAATAAGTGAAGGTAATGAAAATACTAGTTTAATTTCTGGGAAGGAAATTATTTGTTTTACTGATAGTAAAATATTTTAGGTAGCTAGTTCTAGGAATACTGTCTTAAAATAATTTTGGATACATCGAATTTAGTTTTTATTTGAGTTAATTTTTTTGTTGGCTCTCGGTTATTCATATGGTAAACATAGTAGAAAAAACATTAGGGGACTTGTTTATGGAGGCACCAGCACCATATCCACTTGTGTTCTGTTTAGCCGCTATTATCAGATGTGTACGGAAGATTTGTACATACGGTTGGTCACATAAACAATACGTTTATGTGACCGACCGTATGTACAAATCTTATTCTATTTAGATTGATTACAGATGTACATATTAGAATTCCCTATATCATGAATGATATGAAAATATAAAAGACATTTTGAGTTCTATTTCGTGCAAATCAATAAAAAGAGTTAAGAACAGGCAGCGTGAAATCAAAGAGGTCTAACATTTCTGTTTTATTTATAAATAGTCATTTGATGACAAAAATGGCAGATCCTTCGTGGTTCGACTTCGAAGGCACCGTTGCTGCACCTTTTTCGGCCTAATAACATAGCGTTAGGTAGGTAAGGAAGGAAGGAACTTTTTCGCGTCGACCTCAGGTTTTTATCTTACCTAGGGTCGACAACAGAGGGGGGCTAATTCCCTATTATGTGGTAGACTGCGTGTTTGTTTGCAACTTCCACCATAACATGAACATTTACAGTACCATCGTCCGACATCTCGAACATAAAACAAAACATGAAGATTTACAGTAGGCAACCCATGGTATTTGGTATTTGGAAACCTCGTTAAAACAGAGCTTGCACTAGGACGCCTATGTTTCAAATTGTAAGAAAAATAACGAAGGATTCACTTTTGAGAGTCCTGCTGAGTTCCAGTATGGCGGTTACGAATGACGAGTAAAGCTTTACAAACGAATTATTCAGGGATAATCTTTAACAGTGTTTTTTAAGTATTCTGTTAAGACGCCTTAAGACGGGATTTCCGTATTGGACTTTACATTAATCTCTGGAAAAATAAAATATCCGACCCCAGATTGAAATTCATTTATTTGTATAAATATATGTTATAGAGATGATTACAATTAAAAAATCCAATTATGCTGTCATTACTCATGTTCTAACATAACATACGTTCTTATATACGTTACGAGCGTTTTTGAAGAAACTTCTATGTAAAATTCAGTAACAGCCAGTGTTAGACTTACATAATATATGTCTATGTAAACATAAAATATAGTACATTTTATCTACGCATCTATGTTTATAATAAATCATCAAATTATTAAAACACAATCTTTGAATAATATTAATTAAATGAAAGGTTTTATTACTACTACAACAAATTCAATTAACTTTCAAAAATTCTTTAGGCGATAAAGCATTATTCATGCGACCTTTTTATTTTTTGCTCAAATATTTTTACCGTTTTTTATAGTCTTCTATTTTAACAGGAATTCCGTTACATATTTTTCCTATAAGGAAACATAACGTTCAGAAAATCTTAAGTAATGCAAAACACGAAAACATTTTCCAAACATTTGTTACTGTATTAAAACACCAATATTTTTATTTGAAAGTTATTTTTGTATATCTTCGCCAAGAATAATAAGAGTAATGGTAGAAAAGAAGATGTTGGAAGGTCTGTCGAATTGTATCGTAGATAAATATGTAATTGAAACTTACAAAGAAGGATGTAGTGATAATCTAGTAATTTGGAATTCGGCTTTATTCTAGGGCTCTAGGCATCTTATTTCTCTTACCAGTATTTTTAGGGTTTCGTAGCCAAATGGCAAAAATCGGAACCCATACAAATTCGTCATGTCTGTCTGTCGGTCCGTCCGTATGTCACTGCCACTTTATTCGGAAACAATTAACAGTACAGAGTTGAAACTTGGTAGGTAAGTGTATTCTGTAAACCGCTTTCCGAATTATTTTAAAAAAATAAAAAATATATTAAATTTAGAGGAGCTATCTAAACATGGAACTGAAACTTGTTTATAGAAAGGTCTTCAAAAATGATAGAAAGGTTTCTAAGACCATTTTTTCTAAAAGTCGACTGTTTGAGAGATAAACCCTTTCAAAGCGGTAAAATGTGCCCCCCTCAAATTTTTAAACTAAGGGAGTGAACAATCTGGATAAAAAATATGTTGTATGTCAAGGAAAACTTTCAACGAAAACTAGTTTGAACAATATACGGTTAACAGTTTTTGAGATATAGCACTTTTTCAAAAACCGAAAAACCTAACTTTGTCATTCATACAATATTATGAAAAACAAACTTATTTTGGTAGTTGGAAAACTGTTTAACTTTATTAATAATTTAATGATAAGGAATCCTTCGCCTGCGATTCCGACTCGCACTTGGCCGGTTTTTAAGTTATGTATTACTTTAAACGTTGTCAACTGTTAATATTAAAATAAAAAGTTTCAGGCAGAGAAAAGACATGGTCAGACTGTAATAATATGAAAAATATTAGATGATGAAAATATGAACAAGTAAGCAAAATCCTCCGTGTTTCACTATAAAGTTGTTGATTTGAAATGTTTTGTGAGGCCTCTTTTGAGGACTTAGGTAGGAAAACATGCAGCTATTGCTATTGGTAGCGATCATTTGGTAGTTTCATCATAAAAGAGAAATGTTTGCTTCGGAAATGCAGCACGTATTTACGGATGATTTCTAAGCCCGTTCAACCTCTGACGTAATCATTTAGGTACGAGTGGCATCATGTTCCACGATGCATGTAGTACCTAATTCGAAAGCTCAGGAATACCTCAGAACATTCGGTATGTATAAATACGTATTTCGTGGGATTCTCGACGCAGTACTGTTAGCTCCTGACAATGGCATTGTGAAGGTGTGTGACTATAACCACCCCAATCTGCTAGAGAACTAACGGACATATTCTCCCTACATTGGTTTGAATAAACTTGTTTGGTTTATTTTCAATGATTTCGTATACCAACATGTTTAAGTTTCTTTGTATTATATTATAAATAAATAAATACAAAAAACAGTTATATCCCTGACATTGTACGAGATCACTGAAAATCGCCATGGTAACCAAAAAATAATTAAATAGTAATAAATTAACTGGAAGTCTTAATTTTAGTACGTCTAATATAAAAAATAAATAGAAACACAGCGTTAGTAAAATGAAAAGTATTTTAAATAAAATACAATTAACAAAGAAAATAAACAAAACTCTGTTCTATAGCAGTCGAATGGTAAGAAGCTCTAATTTAATTCAAATCAAAAAGTTATTAATAAACTTTATAAACCATATCACAATGGTAAGTTTGGTAACAGTTACACAAATGTTAATAAGTATGTAAATTATCTTTGTACTTATTTAGGTTACAAAAATATTGCAGTATTTAGACACACATTAGGATTCCTTGTGTCGTAGGGGCTAGTCTCATCTACTATAATCGGGCATAGTAGATTGTAGATTATTAATAATATTAGTTATTTTTATGTAATGAGTAGATATTAAGATTTAATATTAATAATAAGCAGTGATTGTCTATGTGATGACTCTCGAGTAGGAGTTCCGAGGTTCCAATCCCCGAATTGCTTGCACCTTTACTCTTTATATATTATATTATATATTTTTTTATATATTATATTATGGAGTAGCAAACGAGCATGCAGTCCACCTGATGGTAAGTGGCAACTGCCGC
>DWRA01004497.1:0-10787 GCA_018250295.1 Spathilepia clonius
GCTCGTTTGCTACTCCATCATAAAAAAATAGATGCTTTCTACACTCACAGCCCCACACTAGGATTCCCTGTGTCGTGGGTGCCATGGACACACACAAAGACCAATACACAAACAACCACACCCAGAACAGAAATCTAAATTCATCATTTAGGTATCTGTCTGGTCGGGAATCGAACCCATTGCGTGTCAGACCGGTATGGTGACCGCTCCGCCCGCGGGTCGTAAAAAAGAAAACAAAAGATACCACACTCACCAAAACCTCATCGTTGTTGCTCAGTCTCGTGGTGTTATTGTTGCCGTAGTGCTGCGGGTGGCGGCGGAAGCACATCGTGAACTCGAGGAGTGTCTGCAGCGAGCTGAACCACGACTGGCGCGGAGCTGGCTCCGTGCGGGAGCGCATCATCCGGTTGCCCTGGTACTTCAGGGTGCGGAGGTACCGCCTCTTGCCCTGAATGTAGGTTACCTGATGGAGTTGAAAGATTTGTTTATAGTGAATGAACCCCTAAGGGGATAGATCCGTGCTCAGGGCCCCTGGTACCCGAAACACCAATATATTTGATTAGTGTCGCTTTTGGAGTTTAAAGATTTATTTATAATAGATTAACCCCTAAGGGCATTGCACAAGGAGTGATACCCTAGTGGTTGAATCATGATGTCTCAGTCGAGGGGTCCGAGGTTCAAACCCCAGGCACGTACCTCTGATTTTTCGAAGTTAAGTGCGTATTATTGATTAATTATCACTTGCTATAACGGTGAAGGAAAACATCGTGAGGAAACCTGCACACTTGAGAGTTTTTTGGAAAAAAAGTTCTCAAAAAGTGTGTGAAGTTTATCAACTTGCACTTGGCCAGCGCGGTGGACTATGGCCTAATCCCTTTCACTCTGAGAGGAGACCTGTGCCCAGCAGTGGGACAGTAATGGGTTGATGATGAATTGTTGACATCATAATCAATGTCTTTAAGCGAATAATCGAGTTTATTACGATTATTATAACTGTCGTAGCAACGGAAGTGGAGCAACAGCGAGTCTCGCCCGAGCCTGGTGTAGACGCATTCGCGCAGGAGCAATGCAATGCGGAGAATCGTGCCGACGTAGCTCAAGACCGCAAGATGTCCACCGTGATGGCGACCATGTGGCTCGGCACTAAGAGCGGCAACCTGTATGTGCACTCCGCTATGGGTAACTACAGCAAGTGCCTCGCGAGGTGAGTTTAATTTACGTGGAGTATGTGAGTGAGTAGTAAGTCAATTGAACAATTTTTTTTCGAAATTTGATCATTTCTTGTACGTAGAATTGGTCAAATATCGATTTTTGTTAGGAGAAATTGACAAATTTTGATATTTATTAGGATAAATTGTAAAACATCGATTTTAGTTAAATAAATTGGTTGAGTACGATTATATAATATTCCATTATTTTAAGTCTAATTTTAGCATTTTGCTGAACTGTTTAATTTTTGACGTGTGTTTTATGAAAAAATAAAACGATAGTAACCAACGTAACTATATATTATGAAAAATCTTATAATCACCATTTTATATTTAAGGAGCATGTGAGCAAATATTTTTTAACTGTGTTACTTTCTAGCTATACGTACTTTCTGAAAGTATGTAAAGAAATATTTTTTAAAACTATATTAAAAAAGAATCTTATAATCACCATGTTACATTTAAAGAATATGTAAAATATTTTTTAAATGGGTAAATAAAGTATGTATATTAGTAGCAAGTAGGTATAACAATATTTCAAAGCCATATTTATTGTCCCGTAGAGTGAAGCTCAACGATGCGATTCTCTCGATCGTCGCGTGCGCGTCCCGTTGTATCGTCGCCCTCGCGGACGGCACTGTGGCGATATTCGCGCGGGCCGCCGACGGCCAGTGGGACTTCACACAGTACTGGCTCCTAACACTCGGAGACCCTAAATGCTCTGGTGAGTGCTTATGTTTTTTGAATAAATTGCACGTGTTTATGTCCAAGTATATTTAAAGTTTGATTAAATAGCATATATGTGGTTCTGTACAATTGGTGTCTGATTATGACGTCCTTATGCTCTAGTCCACCAGATGTTGATGCTGAATGCAGATTTTATACCTCGCACAATATTTTCAGTTCTGTAGAATTCTTCACTATTATAAAATTGTGTACTTCGATACATTTTCATATATTTTATATATTTTCATCATTTAAAAACGATACAGTATTTTCATTTGTTTATTCCCGATATTTCGAGTCACTTACATGGATCGTGGTCACGGCGAAACTGAAATGACCACGATTCGTGCAATTGGTTGTCGAAATATCGGCAATTAAGAAATCAAAACACTGTATAGTGAGTAAATGTTACATAACAAAATGTATCAATTTCGCAATAATATTGTTCTAAAATCACATTTTTATATTGGTACAATGTCACAGATCCCAATCAAATAATATTGTTACAATTGTGTGTGTGTATTTTATATCAGTATTCTATAAAAAAGGGTTTTGATTTTTGTGTACATTGAACAGGCGTGGCACGTATCGTCTGGCATTACGAGTGGACTACTCATTTGTGGCTTTATACTGATACTAATTTGATACTCAGTACACCATTGAACCCTTTTTATTAGATATCAACTAGGGTTACTTAATTGGGCATATAGAACATGTTACTTATTTCAACAAATTGAATGAAAACTAACTGAATGAATGAAATGTATGGGATTGAAAAATATCAAAAAGGGTTTTGAGAACTTTTTGTGTTAAATTCTATACGCTCTTGAGGGGGCCGTGGATTTGAATACATTTTGTTAAATTGTAAATATTTCTATAACGTAATGTGTTTATACAGTGCGTTGTCTAAGTGCGGTCGGGTGTACCGTATGGTGTGGGTACCGGAACAAAGTTCATGTGATCGATCCTCGCTCGCGGGCGCTTCTCCATACCCTAGAAGCTCACCCTCGTCAGGAGAGTCAAGTGCGTCAAATGGCATGCGATGGTGATGGTGTCTGGGTAAGTCTATTGTTAAGTGATTATTTGATATAAAACTGTTTGTCCTGAAGTAATTTCAGTTTATGTTCTGGCTGATATGTGGTGTGTTTCGGGTTAGAAACCCGGTCAAAAAATATTTAATTGATTAATTTATATTAAAAATACTAGGAGCATTATCTACCCGTTTTCATAGCGTGTTATGCTCTTTATTAACAAACAATCAGTCTTGCCTATGTTTGTTTGTAAAATGATTGGTTTTTGGTTTTTGTTAAATTCTGATTTCTAGATTGGTAAATTTCGACTTTAATAGGTAAAACTGGATAGATTAAATATTGATAATAGACGTTAATCTTTATCACAAATTTGCCCTTAGGTGTCGATAAAAATGGACTCGACGCTCCGTTTGTACCACGCGCACACGTACAAACACCTGATCGACGTGGACATCGAGCCTTACGTGAGCAAGATGCTGGGTACGGGCAAGTTGGGCTTCTCCCTGGTGAGGATTACCGCCCTGCTCATCAGCTCTGGTCGCCTGTGGATCGGAACTAGTAACGGTGTGGTGATCTCCGTGCCGCTGTCTGAGGGCTCCAGTCGGGACTCCACTGGTGGATCCTTGCCGCCTATCACGTCTCGTGCTAATGTGCCCGGTGAGATTTGTTTTTGATATATGTGTTTTAATAATGTCATATGTAACAATAATGTTTATGTACCAATAATGTGTATAACTCATATTAGAAACTATAAAGAATGGCGAAGAATACTCGAATTTAATACAGACTGCATACGTCTGCGTCCATTCGATTTAATAATCTATTAGAGTAATGAAACGAGTTCCTTTTAAAAAACAAGCAAGTCCTGTGTTGCTGCCGTCGGAATGATTAAATTCTGGGCAGTTATGATATATGAGGAACTTTTACTTTATAAAACAAGGAACTCACAATTTTATGAAATAAATGTAAGACACAATTTTGCGGTCATGATTTTATAAAATAGCAAAGTCACCATTTTTAGAAAACAAAACGAAGTCACGATATTATAAAACGGAAACTAAGTTACAATTTAATAAAACTAAACCAACTGACATTTATTAAAAAAAATATAAAACAAAAGTTAGTCGCGATTTTATAAAACAAAATCAAGTAACAATGTAATAAAACAAAATCAGCTCACACTTTTTTTATAACATAAAGGTCACGCGTCGCTAGTGCGTGCCCGTTCCGCGAGTCCCACGGGCGCGATCCCGTGGTGTTCGATGGCGCACGCGCAGCTCAGTTTCCACGGGCATCGCGACGCCGTCACCTTCTTTGTCGCAGTCCCGGGAGCGGCCGGATCCCCGCGCACGCCGGACTCCCCGCGGCACACCCCAACACCACCGCCCATGTTGGTCATCTCCGGCGGCGAGGGGTACATCGACTTTAGAATAGGTGAGTTGATAGCGTTATGCCTCGTTTGAATGCGAACAATCCGCGGAAGTTTTTTTTTATGTATTATGGAAAGCAAACGAGCAAGCAGTCCATCTGATGGTAAGCGGTCACTGATGTTTAAATATATTTGACCCCAGACTAGATTATTCTTACCTAGGGTCGGATACAGATGTATTATTACTCCTGAGAGTTAAGTTAGAATGCCTCGAATAAACATGTCTTCCGTTTGACATCGCTCTAAACAGAATGCAGTAGCGCTTAACACTGTTGTTATTAGGCAGAAATAAGCATAGCGGTACCGCCGAAGTTAAACCGCGAAAGGTTACTACCACTTTCCGAATTTGCCAAAGGATGTCGATTGTGTACCATTCTGAATCACGCTATCGAAGTTTTCTCAGCTCTTGTACATATACAAGTTCCGAATAGTCTCAGACTATCGGTGTACATCTGTACAGGCATGATTACTTAGCCTGGCGTGAGATCTTTCTTCGCCAAAGGGCTCTCATAGCGGGATCGTCACTAGACAAATATACGATGTGTTTCAACTTATATCTCGGGAGTAGCAAATCTATAGCCACCGTTACATAGGATATCGATCATACCTGGGGTGACGTTCAGATATCCATAGGCAATGTTGTCCACTTACCGTCAGGTTGTCTGCATGCTTGTTTGTTACTCCAATATTATAAAAAAAGTAATATAAGTTTTGAATCACTTTAAGTAGGGAAATTTTGTATTACATTCTTGAATCCATGGCATTCATTGTTTGGAGGGTAAATTAGCCATTATTAAAAGGTTCATTGTTTTAATTTAAATCATTTATTATTTGAACAAAGAAAATAAATTTAAATAATAATTGAGATAATAATTAAAATATACGTTAACGAAATCATACACTAATTAGAAAATAATTACGCAATATATCAAAAAGATAAAAAATACCACCCATAAAAGATATTTTGCTGGTGATAGCCAGCATTGCTGTCTTTGGACAAGGATCCCATGATGCTGACAGCTTTATCTCCTTGTATCGCTTTTGCAGATTCGTTGAGATCAAATAAGATTACTATTACTAAGACTTCAAAATTTTTGTATTTTACTACAAACAGAACTTTTCCATGCAGTTTAAGTGCATTAAATGTTAGCATCACATCTGCGAGGGGATCTGAGACTTATTCGCTTATCGACAATTGCCAATCTGCAACAGGGGTTCTCAAACTTATTTTGTGTACCGTTCACTTTTAGAAACAACTATTATCTAGAGCCCCCCAAAATGTTTCAACTGTCCTCCAAAATTTTGGACTTAAATTATTTTATGAACTGAACTAATCATGATGATATGGATGTGAACGAAATAAAGTATTTTTCTAAAGACTAATCGGTAATCGCCCCTGAACCGTCCCCCCCTCCCCCCTTTTCTTTACGGTCCTCGTCCTTCTGGGCGCCATTAACGTTCACAAGACGGTATTATATTAGCTTTGAGTAACACTGATCTACATAAATTCCTGTCGCCCGTAAGCTTTCCAGGTGTTATGGTATTCGCCTCTGGGCAGTAATATCACGGTTCGATTGTTGCATCCATCCATGCGTGCATGCATGACGAATGTCAAATTGGATTTGATATTGTGCAAATATGCTGATCGGAATTTCAAGGCTCATGCAAATGAAAATTATTTTGTCATATTGTCCGAACGGTGAGCCACCACCGCCTATTTCTAGAGTGAAGGGTGTGTATGCCGGAAGAAATGAGGCGACCATTTTATCCTTCAAGAATGGTAACACATCTGTGATCAGTTTCAAGTAGAACCTCTGTTTTTTATATTCGTTCAAATTTAGTCCTTACTTAGTAATGCATCTGTGATCCACGTCAGGTAGGACTAATATTATCTGGGGATGAGTTCGGGTGTCTCTGGGCGGCAGGAGCCACTTGCTATGAAGAGGGTTCATGCTCGTTTGTTATTTCCATCGTATATAAAAAATCCTGTGTTGTAACTTCTAATATAAGGCGTCTGAAAAGAAAGTTAACGTGAAAGTAACTAATCTGCCCCAAGAGACTTGTATGTCAATATAGTCTGGCTTCTAGAAATCTAGTCGCTACGGAGCGTGTTTCCAGGTTGGACTCTTCGTGTTGTGTGCGAGAATTAGAAGAACACTAACGTCCGTTATTAATGAATCAGTCTATTCAAGTATTGCCTACCAAAGATTGAAATTTGTGCATTTTTTCTAACTACAACTGGCATAATTTCTGTCTTTGCTAGGCAAAAGTGAATAGATTGGTTATTAACACCGGACGTGAGACATACATAGATAGATAAGCAAAAAACGTTCTTACTAAACTTAATTATATTGACATGGCTTATAATATGCTCGCACATTTAATAAAAATTCGTATAAAAGTTTAGCAATTATTTATTATTGCTATGTATAACGGCGGAGGAAAACATCGTCAGGAAACCTACACACCTGAGAATTCTATAAAAAAAAAGTTTCAAAGTGTATGTGAAGTCTACCAACTCGCACTTTGTGGATTATGACCTAAACCTTCACTTTGAGATGAGACCCATGCCCAGCAGTGGAACGTATCGGAACTAAAGATTTTGCTTGGAGAAGTATGAGCCAACTCGTTAACGACGATCGAGTGCCCCCGCTAAGTCGAGTTCAATTATACGATTTATTAAATGTGCGTGCAAAATTTTGTCCTAAAAAATCATTCTGTGGTACTAAATAAAGATAATTCAAACAAGCAATATGCACGTTATCGACTGTAATGTTACGTTTAGATGAAAATGACTGAAAAGCTTGCGCTTTTTATAGTTTTGTAGTTATCGTAGTGGTGTAATGCTTATACGCTTATAGAGATAGTTAGTGGTATCGCTTGGGTCTAGAATAGCAGGGGTTTTAGATATTGTATTGTTGAACTAGCTGAGCCCTGCGGTTTCGCCCGCATTGGAATTTTAATGAAACTGGAATTTTATAATTTCAATAGTATTAACAAAATGGTAGATTTAGTGTTATTTTTAATCCGCGGAATCCTAAAACATTTTCTTAAATAAAAGTAGGCTTAGTTACTACTTATAACATTAGCTATCTGCCAGTGAAAGTCCCGTAAATATCGGTCCAGTAGTTTCGGAGTTTAGCTCAAACAAACAGACAGTCAGACAGACAGAATTCAAAACTGTTATTTCGTTATATGTATCGTGTATACTTACGTATGCGTTTGGTAAAAAGCAATTATTTTGGTATAACAAATAGACTCTTAATTTGACACAACAAATAGACACTTCAATTATATTTATTTGTACACAATACAATTGCAAATCAATACTATGATGATGACGATAAGATGTTAATGGAACAATTTATGTTGAAACAACATCATGCGATATTGTGTTATGGCACTTTGGGCTACTTGTCGCTTCAGTGACATTAATCTGGTTAAATTTACTTAACGGAGAATCAGTTTGAGCGGTAGTTAGTGGTGGACGTATAATCGATGGATCATGCGCCCGATATATTTTAGTCCCCGCATTGTGTCTATGTTTGTACGTGAAAATTATGTACATTATGTTAACTTGCTTGCTACTTAACGCCTCACATTAAACATTCGATAGTTTTGATAGATTGAAAGTGGGGTATTAGATGAAAGTAAAATGACGGGCATGCAAAATTATAAGAATAAAAAGTGGCACATATTTTCTAGTTAGGCATTCGTTCGTATATGTTATTTCTAACAGCCGAAAGTCGTGCGTAAGGATTTTTAGGGCTCTAAATAAAATTAGTTTTACAGAAATAAAAAATTGACACATATTACGTAACAGCCAAATGATATGCGTTAGAATTTTTAGCAGTATGTATGTTGAGTTCAATGTGTGGTAAATATCATTTCTAACGACCGAATGATACGCGTTAGAATTTTTAGCAGTATGTATGTTAAGTTCAATGTGTGGTAAATATCATTTCTAACGACCGAATGATACGCGTTAGAATTTCTAGATGTCTATATGTACTGCCTTTCTGTCGTTATTAGTTATTGAAATTTTACTGATACAACTCATTAATAGGTTAATGATATAATTAATTACTTTAATTACCTTGTCATTCTCCGTTTGCATTGTCGCATGATGTAGCATGGATCATCATATCCCATCTGGTATACCATGCATTCTAACTTATAATAATGTTGCATAGTGTTGTCCTTAAGTGAACACGATTAGGCTTTAAAAGTACGGAAACGAAATATTTTAGAAACAAAATCAAAATATGTGACTTGTGAAATCTAATTTTATCTCGTAACTATTAATAAATAAAAATATTTTATCTTTGAATTTTGCAAACATGTAATTAAATATAATTCGTCATTCTATATTGTCAAGTAATTTGAAGTGCAATTAGAACTATTTTCCTTTTTTTATTTTTAACTGAGCGTCATTTTTACTCTTAAGCCACTCACAAGTATAGCTCATTCTTATACGTAGAGTAAAAGTAGAGAATAACGCCTTCATTGGTACAATAATCACTTTCCCGTTTCAAAAATCAGTGCCTATTGTTTGGGTTGAATAAAACACATTTTGGCTAAAACATTATAAAATTAAGTAACATGAATAACGAACACACATCTAGTTTCATTTAGATATCTCGAAGACTCCGAGTGGTCGAGCCCTCATTATGATTTTTTCATTTTTTTTCTCATTAGAAGAGCATGCAGATGACATTCAAGACACTGCCTCCCACCTCATTGTATGGCAGATTGTAAGCGAATCCTGAACGTACCTGATAGAATATAGACAAAAACACGTAATATATAAGAAGCGGTACGTTGTATTTGAATTTTAGTACAATGAGCATGTCGCTTGGGGATCGTAACACGTCGAAGCTAACACGCAGGGTGTACACTAAACGCATGTAGTCACAATTTACAGCTTAAGGCCTATTCACACGTTCGTGCGCTGGCACGGCGACGTGGCACGTCAAATTGTGTAAATTGTGCAGACGTCAGTGCGTCAGGGCGTCAGTGCGGCCGTCAGCTGAACGTCAAAACAAAGTGATTCTGCTCGCAACGCACTTAGCACGCTCGCTGTAAATACGCCTTATTCCTTCAACAGTCATTACGCTTTGAATGTTCAACGCAACCATTAACAGTAGTATTAACATAAATCAGTTACGTTGTTGAAGATATTGAAATGAGTATACGGACACGGTAATATTCGTTTTTTGTCCGTTTTCTAATTGTGGAAGGTAATTGTAATTGTTTTTTTGACCTAATTTCAGCTAACGTGTGTATTGCTAATCTCTATGCATAGTCGTCTAATTTCAGGTCCAGTAACCTAGTATGAGTATACGCTTACTGAAAACGTTCATCAATTTCCAGACACTATCTAATACTTTTATAAAGTTGTCGATACCTGCAACCGAGTTAACATTTGATTGATTAAGTTAGCTACGAGTTGGATGGAACTAGATAGTTCAACTTTGATAGCTACTCCTTGTTTCTAGTTAGCGAGCAATCTCACTTGATGTGTAGTCATTTTAGATGTTCTGAACAGACGCGAACTTGTAAATTATTTTAGCTTTTCTATTATTTATGTGTAAAATATTTTTTTATGTGATTATCACCTACGTAATATTAGTGTTTGTTTTCAGTCCGATTCGGGATGATTTTATAGCGTTTTTAAGTTCTATTTTAATAGCTGTAATATTTTCTATATAAAATAAACACTTGTTGCTATGTTTTCATTACTATACATGGCTAGAGAATTCTATTATTGGGTGCAGGATGAATTATTGTTTATCATATTATGTGTCAAGTGATTGAACTGTCATCATTTATAATGCCTCAGCGGATATTTTTGTAAATAATGACGTTTAGTATTGATTGTTCATATTTTGTTAAATTAAAGAATACCGTTCAAGCATTATATATGTAAAGGTTGACATATATAAAAGTATTATAATACGGTAACAGCAGCATCAATACCACACCTAATTATGTCAACGACAGTAAGCGCTGCTGTATTTTGTTTTGAATGGTGTGGTAAGGGAGATATATTTCTCCAAGGCATATCAACTTAGTCCTCAGGGGTAGCGAAGCATCTGTAGTTGACTTCAGTCTGACTATTCTTATCTGGAATTGATGACAGATGTGTACGGGCGGCAGTGGTCACTTTCCATCATGTGGACTGCATGCTCCTTTGCTACTTACCTCCTATAAAAACTATATATGTATATATATATATATATATGTTTCGACGGGTGACGTCGCCTTTGACGCTATGATATCACACCGCTTTTATACGTGTCAGCCCTATATAAAACAGTGAAGTCACTTGAACACAAATAATTTCGCATATTCAACGGGACGTGCTAACAATATTGCGTTTCGACAGCGGAT
>DWRA01004498.1:0-10786 GCA_018250295.1 Spathilepia clonius
AGCAAACGAGCATGCAGTCCACCTGATGGTAAGTGGCAACTGCCGCTCACGAACATTTGTGATCCACCCCAGATAAGTCTAAAATCCCAACCGAAGTCGACCACACAGGCGTTGCTACACCTGAGGACTAAGTTGGAATGCAACACAAATAAAATTCATTTCATTCCATCGACATTGAACGTATCGTGTCAAACAGACTTGTATTTTTGTGTGTATGCGCGGCCATTTTACGGTCACAAAATTTTCTAACAATAAAATAGACTTAATCTACAAAATAAAAGTAATTTAATTATAAATGGTCTAGGTATATCTAAAGATGGCGCTAATGGACACCGTTTGTACCATGATCCAGAGAAATAAGTAATGTGTAGTAATATGCACAAATTAAATCATATTAAATAATAAATTAAAGGACGTAAAATCTCAATTAAACTTAAAAGTGGATAAAAAATGCCCTTACATTATTTACAACATAAAATAGCTCTACCGTTGTTAGAAGGTTACAGAAAGACGATTAAAATATTATTATGATTCAAACCATTGTTTAGCATACAAAATGTTTAGAATTGCCATCAATTCCAGGTCCTCCAGCTGACTTCCAGCAGAACGTTGCCGGAAGAGGAGTCGGTGGTGAGTGTGTACACCTCACTGCCCACCGCACACAGTAACAGAAGCCTGGATGTGTACCACCTCATAGCCAATAACATCGCTGAGAGGATTACTTCGCCGATTTATAGGTGAATTCATCTTTTGTTTCAGTCTTTGATACTTTAAGTAGTCTTTGATACTTTAAGTAGTGTGTGCACTTTAAGTAGTGTTTATGAACACTTTTAAGATACTTTATATTGGCGTACCATACTCATCTGAACATACTGAGCTCCAACGGAGTTGTGACCCCGACGACACTATGGAAGGCAAATATGGTAGGAAAATAAATCTTGAGGCTGAATGACCGTGGTAAAGTTATAAATTTGTTTTATCAAGTAAAATAATTCAAAATTGAAGATTTTCTGTAGTTTCTCAGATGGGTACCTTACATAATAGCTGATGTAATATGACATATTCTGAATAAAAATGCCTAATCAACTGCGTTAGATAGATCTTACAAGTATTTTACTACTATTATTATTAACCGCAGTATGAAAGTAACGAATCTACTAATGATAGTTAACATAGCAGATAATTATATTCATTCAATTCTTATATCTTATTCTCTCATTTCAGATTCCTCGGTATAAACAGAAATAAAACTGACACATCAACAACGACAACAAAACGACCATTCAGCAAAATCGAGATAGTAGACGATGCTCCAGAAGATGTCACCAAACCAGACTTAAAACCAGTCGACAACGAGATCTCTAATGATAAGGATGTAGAGGAACTGTCTGCTGATGCCCTCAAGAAAACTGATAAAAAACCAGAAAAGATCACTCTCTATTCCAGTTACTTACCAGCGAAAGCTACTGCACTTAATGATACAGCTAATGATGTTGATGCCAGTGTAGAGACATTTGGTTTTGATGATGATGAATATGATGATGGCGAAAATACTCCACGAGAAGGACCGTTTATTTTCATTTTGGAGTTAATAGGAAGCTTTATTCAGTTAGTGTACGGAGGTATTACGTCATTATTCACAACATCAAGTTCCAGTTAGATTTTGTATAAGCATTCGAGAGTGTAAAAGTGTCACAAAGAGTAAATATATTTTATAATTAATGTTTTTCTTATTGGGATGCATTATTTTTATACGATGTATCAATTGGGAGCTTTTTTCATAGGATGGTAGGTAACTGTGTAAAATATTAATAGAGTTTTACAAGGAAATACATTAGGGCCCTTTGTTTTAAATATTAATTAATTACTGGTGTATATGGATTGTTAAATATTAACCAATGTAGCTTTAAATTAGTTCTTACATTTGTTGGTTTGAGGCTATTTATTGTAATAACAATTTATGAATATTCAATTTTATCATGACTTACAGAACAAGCGAGAATAACAAAATTATGCGAACTCTTGACTTAATTTTTATTGCGAAGTTGTACTGGGATTTATATAAACGAAATGAATTGTATATTGTATAATGTTGTAATGTTGTTATATAAATAAGAATATAAAAATCATAATATATTAAAATGTATTACTATTATGGTTCTTTTATATCTAAAGTTAGATATGTAGGTTATAGGAGGTACCAATATAAAACTAACTTGAAAAAATATATAAAAATAATTATCTTATAGAAAAATAAAGTATTTTGTTTGTATAGTATAGTTAAATGTTTATTATATATTTAAAACTATATGTCCTTATGCTTACTATATATCTTGTTTAATAGATTGGTTGACTTATTTATTGATACATAGTGTGATTTCACAGGCAGGTGTTTCCAGTTTTATTCTTGTAGACAACAAATTATTGTCTAAGTAAACATTTATGATTTCTTTTCTGAGCTTTCTTTATATTAAGAGCTTGAGTTTTCACTCAATTTTTACTTGTAGCTTCAATACTTTTACATGTAGCTTTAGTACTTTTATTTGTAGCAAGTTTGTCTTAAAAATAAATGACACAGGCTTCTAAATAGCCTAGTGCATCCGGGCCAGACGTCTGCCCTTTATTCCCGTCCGGATTAGCGGTGTCGTGATTTACGCTATCATTTTAAACTGGAAAAATATAACCGCTGGTAAACATGTCACTTAACATCCTTTGTATATTTGAACAAACGAACATGCAATTCACCTGATGATAAGGCATAGTCGTCTATCTGTAGGAAGCTTCATAGGGGTTCTATCTGAATCCGATCACACATGCCAGGATGCACTGATCTTTTATTTTAGCGTAAGTTTTGTAGTAACAAGAACATGTAGTTCGTATGACGGTAAACGGATGTAAAGTGGTAGAACCCTCTGTAGTTCGACTCCGGCGGCACCACGGCCGCACTTATTTCTGCCTAATAACAGAGTTAAGCGCTGCTGACTTCTGGTTTGAAGGGTGTGGTAAGGGAGATAAACTTAACGAGGCATTCCAACTTAGTCCTCACGGGGAGCACGCATGTGTGGTCCAACCCAGGTAGGATTCTAGTTTATCTGGGAAGATTACAAATGTCCATGAGCGGCAGCTGCCACTTACCATCAGGTGGACTGCATGCTCATTTGCTACTCCATCATATAAAAAAAGAGAGAGTACTTGAAGATACTACCTAAAAAATAAGTACCATTTCACACAACTCAAGAAAACACCGATATTCAAGTGTAACGCATGTTGTCAGATTCGCCGGATTCCATTAGTCACCTGAAGGGTTGTTTATTATATTTCACATAACGTCGAGAGGTGCTCACGCGAGAAAATATCAATTTAGCGAAGATGTTATTACGTGGAAATCGTATGGTACTGATTTGGGGAGTTGAAGTGTTGTGGCGCTTATTTATTTATTGTGTCGAATGTTTTATAAAGTTTGTAATGTTACAAGTGATCTGACATACATGTAATCCCAAGAACATAAGTCGGTGATGGTGAAGGTGGTAAAACCCTTTATGGTTCTACTCCGGCACCATCAGCACACAATTTCTGCCAAAAGCAACTGTGTTAAGCGCCGATGTCTACTGCTCTGAAGTTTAGTAAGGGAGATATTATTAGAAGCATTCCATTAATCCGCAGGGGTAGCAACGCATCTGTAATCAACCTCAGGTCGGATTCTAGTCTTATTTGGGGTGGATTAGAAATGTTTATGAGCGGCAGTTGCCACTTACCATCAGGTTAACTGCATGCTCGCTGAAAATTGAAGCGTCTAGCTATATCCAAAATCAAATTAAGATCAAAAATGTCCTTAATATAGATAAGATTGGTACGGCTATGCCCTTTTTCTTTTTTATTAACTTGGCAACGACACTGCCGTGCCTGACGTAAAATTTGGTGGCCGTTAATCTACAGACATTGAATATGTTATTCCTTGAGCTATTCCTTGTAACGCCAATATGTATAAGCTCCCTTATTTTTATTGGATTTACGAAATTACTTTTCAAAGATTTTGACGATCCTAGTTTTTATCCTCCATCTAATATCTGAATATTAAATACTTTTCAAGTTCTATACGTTTATGTATCTATCTTTGTGTAATCGGAAAACAATTTGCATATTTGTGCAAAGTATAAAAACAACGATCAAAGTTAATTTCTCAGCAAAACAATCCTCAGGGAAACTCAATATTGGCTGATACCTTAAATCCAATTAACAAAGGAATTAGTTACTCCAATCACACGATACCGATCTGAAGGCAAATTGCTTTTTATTAGTCTTGAAACCTTACTTGAAGTTGTAAAGATGTTTGTTTCTTAGCTAGTTTTAGAATTGGTCGAGAGTTCGTGAATTGCAAAGGGCTTTTTATTTTCCTTAGGGAATGATCTTAACTAAGATTTTATCTTTATAGTATAGAAATTAAGAATGCTTTAAAATATATTGAGCTATCTTTGATTAATGAAAAAGAAGTAACAAATGAAGGTGGTTGAACCCTTTGTAGTTCGAAAGCTCCGTCGCTATTCTCATTTCTGCCTTAAACTGCAGTGTTAAGCGCTGCTATTTTCTGGTTCGAATGGTGTGGTACGGATGACATACTTGATCGAGGCATTTTTACTTAGTCCTCCGGGGCAACGAATATATGGTTGATCTCAGGTAAGACTAATTTTGTCAGGGGTTGATTACAGATGTCCATAGGCGGCAGTGGTCATTTAACATCACGTGGACTGTTTTTTTTTTTATATGATTGAGTAGCAAACGAGCATGCAGTCCACCCGATGGTAAGTGGCAACTGACGTACATTTGTGATCCACCCCAGATACGACCAGAATCCCAACTGATGTTGACCAAAGATGCGTTGCTACCAATGAGGACTAAGTTGGAATAGCTCGTTAAGTTTATCTCCCTTACCACACCCTTGAAACCGGAACACAGCAGCGCTTATCACTGCTGTTATTTGGCAGAAATAAGTGTGGCAGTGGTGCCACCGGAGTTGAACTACAAAGGGTTCTACCACCTTTTAATGATAATGCTCGTTTGCTACTTCTGTAATTAAAACAAATATTGCCAAAAGATTGAAACGATGATCAGTGATCTAAAATACCATAAATAAGAAGTTTTTCTTAAAAAAAAACGATTTACCAGACAGTTAAAATATACTTTAAAGGATAATTAAAAGCTAATGTCTATAGACCAGGGGCTGCAAGTAGCGCAGCTCAGCTGACAGCTTGGACTCGTCTTTCCCAAGCTCCACCACCATCTCCCTGGCGCGGTTGTTCGCGTACTCGTGTCCACAGTCCTTGCGCTCCACCATCTTGGACAGTGCCATCTGGAGCTGGGCTCGAGCACCTCCATCAGACGATTCTACTAAGGTCTTCATCACGTCTGGGGAGAAGCCCTGGAAATTTAAGTTATTTGTAAGTTACCTTTCAAAGTCTATAGATTGCGTGTGTTCGTCATCGACCCTTACTGTCTCACTGTCGAGGATTGGTCTCCTCTGCGAGCGCGAGAAAGGTTTAGGTCGTTGTCTACCGCGCTGGCTAAGCGCGAATTGGTAGACTTCACATCTTAGAGATTGTTTTCTGTTTTTTCTAAGAACTCTCCAACGTGCAGGTTTCCTTACGATTTATACTCTCACCGTTATTGATTGCGTGTGGTAGTTGAACTTTACCTACATTTTTATTCATAAACGAAGTGGACTGCATGCTCGTTTGCTACTTTTGATTTCAAATTGAAATGAATACAATTTCCAATTCCTCATATAATCAGGGGTAGGTAATATTAAAAACGTCATAAATCCCATGGGGAAGTAAACAGCCCAATAAAATCGGCCATTGATTAGAGTGCTGAATGTTGACGACTCCTGACGCGTAGGGCTGCTCCTTTTCAAAAGTACATACTGAAATATTGATCAGATTTGTCAAAGATTTAATTTAAATTCCAGAACCATGATAGCAGAAAGCTTATGACCAACTTTAAGTAGTCGCAGACACAGGAGAAGGATAGAGCGTTAAAGGAGACTTACCGAGGCGTATCAACTTAGTTTTCATTGGTAATAACGTTTTTGTAGTCGACAGGTAGACTTCTTATCTTGTCTGGAGTGGATTACAGGTGTCAATGAGCGGCAGTTACCACTTACCATCAGGTGGACTGCATACTTGTTTACTCCTCCACTTGGTTTGGCGGCTTGGTGCCGCTGTAGTCGAACCATGAGTTCTACCACTTTCAAAACCTACTTAACGACCTGAGAGTGTAACTAAAATTCAAAGTTATGTTGTTTATCTTTTATCACTATATGCTACAGAGAAAATATTACTAGAAAACCTAAATGCTAAGAACCCTGTACGTATATGTCCTTACATATGCAAAGGTTGCTTTATAGGGTGTTGGCGCTGGGCCAGTATGGCGTGACAACCCTACCAATGAAAAGGGATTTATACCAGATTTACGACAGACATAAGTGACGTAACGACATTTTCGATTTAGGGGGCAATACTGTCTGTATCTCCTATACTAGAAACACACCCGGTGTTGCATGTAAATAAATAAATAAATGTCATCCAATTCAAAGGTGGTAGAACCCTTTTGTAGATCGACTCCGGCGGCACCACCGCCATACTTATTTCTGCCTAATAACAGCAGTGTTAAGCGCTGCTGTGTACTGGTTTGAAGGGTGTGGTAAAGGAGATAAATTTAACGAGTCATTCCAACTTAGTACTCAGGGGTAGCAACGCATCTGTGGTCGACTTCAGTTGGGATTCTGGTCTTATCTGGGGTGGATCAATGTCCATAGGCGGCAGTTGCCACTTACCATCAGCTGTACTGCATGCTCGTTTGCTACTCCATCACATAAAATATATATATATATATATAATTGGTTTCGATCGGAGCGGTTGAATTATATTGTTTAGAAACTTTTTAAAATTATGACCAAGTAAATTATAATAATACGTATTTTTCTTTAACATATTTCTTTTTTTTTTATTGTAAAATATATATCTGACTATAAAAACTGATGTACGGCATCATTAAAATATTTAATAATCAAACAAATTGAAAGAACAAAAATTGATTAACAGAATCATTTAAAATTTTCAAGTTATTTTATCGTCTGTCATTTGTAAAATTATGAGGGACTAAGATACCCGTATAAAGGTTTTACGAACTTTTTACATTGATTCCGTTTTATAGCAATTACTTAATTGAGATCCTAATCGGGGATAACTTGTTTTAATAAAAAAATAAAAGAAAAAGGACGACTTTATGCGTGTCTCGCTCACACATTATAGGAAAGAGCGGGAGGCAAACAACGCCGCCATTTTGAATTGCGTGAAATAAATTATAACAGGTAGTTATTGTTTGTCTTTTTGGTTGTTTTAAGTTTGTAATAAAATATTTTAGTACCACAACCGAAATGTTAAGCGACACATTCGATATTGTAATTTTTATCAAGTTTTGCTCATCAAATGACTAAGAAAACGTGTTAAATTCCACCGAGAATCGAACCCAGTACCATACTCTTAGTGACAATGAATACAAATACATAATTAAGTAGAATCGAAGGTAAATATTCAAAGAAATGCAAATTCCTAAGGTTTTTTTTTAACCAAATTCACGATTTCAAACCTTAGTTAACCTATTTTAAAAATTGTGTCCATGTCAATCTGTCTATCCATCTATGCGTTGTCTATTACTACCATAGACATGTTCAAAGAGCAACCAAGCGATCACTGTCGCTAATTAATCTCTAACACCATATTTCCCTGTTTTATCAGAAGCCGATCATGGATGTGTAGCCACTAGTTTGTAATCTCGAGGACTAAGATGGTCATCTTATATGCAAGCCGGCATCCACGCCCTGTCATCGAAACGCATGGACTGCTTCACGCTAGCCCTATTACAGCACCTGTACCTCCCCGGTCTTACCATATTGGGTCTATCATCTTTCAATATATAAAAAAAAAATCTTACACTGTAATCCGAAAGCCTCTGCTTCTTAGCTTCCCTGCTCAGAAGATCGTACAGCAACAAAAGTCTGAGGTTCGAAGTCGAGAGCTTTCCTTTAGTCGAAACTTCTGCTGGATTCGCCCTTAGCCCGTCCCACACATCCACCAACCTTTCATCATCAGGGTCATTTGCCATCCTAATCATTTCCCTCACGTTCTGTGAGAGATACTGGAGATTTTCTTCATTAATATCTTCCTCGCTGTAACTATCTGATCTTGATATCTTGTCTACTTGGGCGTCGAAATGTGGTGGTAGTAAGTGTTGGACGTTTGGAGTAGGGTCCACTATAGGTTGGACTTCATCGTTGTGCGCAGCCAATAATGGCTCTTCTGTCCTCTTCTCTTGGGGTTCGATCAGCGTGTACTGGGAATTGTTTTCCATTGGAAGAAGGACGAACCGATGACTATTCTTAGCGGTGATCCTTTCTGAAGGTTTTGGAGGCGACGCTGGCGCATATATGCCTGGCTTGTGGTAGCGAGTTGTTTGATCCCTGGAAAATGTGTAAAATTTTCGTTAATACCTGTCAGAAATTGTATCTGATGCTTTAAGCAAACTTTTCATATAAAATGATAAAAATATTATATTATGTATATTATATACACGTCAATTTAAAAGAAATATAAGAAACAGACCACAGTTTAATACATACAAGGCGGCTTCAGAGAGAGAAGCGACGTTTTCCAGACAACTTTTGGGTAGATGAAAATATAGGAAGAGGAATTAATTACAGTAGTAGGTTAAATAAGTTAATGTAAAGTTAAGTAAATGTGTAGATATAATTATCAATAAAAAATAAACTATCCAAACCGTTCCTAAACGGAGATAATGTAAAAATAGTATTGCCAGTATTACACCGTTTCTGTCTACGTAGAGAATTGTTAGCTCTTTACGTTATAAATACTCCAAAATATCTGTAAATTATAATTACATATCGGTGCACGAAACAGAATAAGAAGAACATCATAAATACAGAAGAAATACTAAAAGACCAAATAGATAAGAAATGAACTATGCTGAAGAACTAATAGAAATATCAGGATTACAAGAGAAGAGAAAATCCATGAACCTCGTCCCAGAGAGGCTGGCAAAGTAGTCATTTGTCACATACAGCGGTTTGACGGTAGTTGTGGTGGTCTTCGGTGGAGGAATGTCGTCTTTCGTCTCGTACGCCATCTGGTCCGTGAGGTGGGCGATCACCTGCATCGTCACTGGTAGGTAGGAGTCGGACAGCTGGACCAGTTGCTTCGCTGTTTCCACCTGGAATTAGAATGGGGTTTTATTGCTATCTACAATAGAAGAGTTGGTACCAATTTTCTTTTAGTAGATTTAGGAGGTAACTAATGAATTGCTTTGAAAAGATTAGTTATTATGCATAGTATTCCCTACAAAGAAAAATAACACCACAGTCACTTCTTTAATAAGGGAGAGTTTATTCACCTCCTTAAAAACAAATCGTGTATACTTTTGTTACGTAACATGTAGTAAGGATGGCGTGTTTTTATTTTTTAATTGCCGATACTTCAACCCATTAACATGGATCGTAGTCACGGCAAAACTCAGTGGCGGCGTGGACACAGCGACGTTCCGCCGAGACCACGATCCAAGCAACTGGATCTAAATATCGGCAATTAAGACATCCTATCGTGAATATCCGTTATTTAACAAAATGTATCAACTCCGACATATTTTTCGTCTAATATATTCCGTGTATATTTTATCCCAATAATAAAGACCCTTATCTTTAGTACCGTTGCTTGAATTTACAACCATGAGATTAAAATTATGTCGCGTTTTGTTGGTGATAATGTTCCGGAATCTTCTCAGAATGTTATTTAATGCTCAATAAATAAATTGTTTATTAAGTTATATTTTTTATAAATTGGATTTAGCAATGCATCGGACAAGTATGCCTTCCTTACCACACTTTTCAAATCAGACAATAGTACGCTTTACACCGCTGTTAGGTAGAAATAAGCATGGCAAAGGTGCCTCCGGAGTCAATCACATAGGGTTCTATCACCTTCGAAGCCATTAAGACCAGATTTATTTGTGGTATAGTAAAATTAGGTTAAAAAAAAGAAGCCTTTTATTTATCATATGAACATAAGAAGTGTAATTTTAAAATTCTTTAAAACCTTTGCGTCCGGTCTTTAAACAAAAATAATTTTTAGGTCACTAATCTATGTTACATATTTATTTATTTATTTATTTATTATTCGTACCCAAAATGTACCATCGTTTCTAAGTGGAATAATGAGAAATATCATTTGGAGAACACAATCATTAAGCACATTATCTATTCATTAAGATATGTTAAACAAGTATCTCATTTGTTCAATCTCATTACATTTCGAAGTAGGTTTAACTTATTTTTATAGAAGACGTTTATTTTACGTTTGCAAAAATCCATATCGCTCGGCAGGGCAACTGTTAACTAAACATACATGATATTTGCAGGCTATTATCATGTTGGGTAATTTAAAAAATGTGCAGTTTTTCTACAACAGTTTTTTTAACCTATATCTAGACTAAATTTACACTACCTCTTTTGTCAATGACTACGCATTGCTAACCCTATCAAAAAAAATAAAAGCTGTTGTATAGATCAAGTTATCGAATTTTGCTAAATTTCTAAACTGTATAAGATTTAAACATGGTAGAACCTTTTGTAGTCCGAATCAGGTGGCACCACCGCCACACTTATTTCTGCCTAATAACAGCAGTGTTAAGCGCTGCTGTCTTCTGATTTGAAGGGTGTGGT
>DWRA01004499.1:0-10786 GCA_018250295.1 Spathilepia clonius
AGGCATTCCAACTTAGTCCTCAGGGGTAGCAACGCATCTGTGGTCGACTTCAGTTGGGATTCTGGTCATATCTGGGGCTGATCACAAATGTTCACGGGCGGCAGTTGCCACTTACCATCAGGTGGACTGCATGCTCGTTTGCTACTCCATCATATATAAAAAAAACTTATACCCGATTCGTATTTACAGACATTGAACGTGTCGTATTAGAAAAAATCATATTTTTCTATACAGTATTATTCTGGCACGGCCCGTGTCTGCGCGGATACGTTACGGAAGATATAAATGCGAGTACGTGTTTTTCCACATACCGTGTCTGACGTTTCATGTCTGAATATATCAATGGGCCTTAGACCTCAGAAATAAAAAGATAACTGCGAATGACCTGGGTTAGGACTGTAATCCTATTTATGATAGTTAACATACCATCAAATCAACTGCATGCGTATTCACAACATTACCTAAATAAAAAAGCAAAACGGTTTTCTAATTAACAAAATTAAATTTCAAAACAAAAAATCCGTCGAACACGCTGCAATGATTACTTATTATACGGAGTTGATAACGAGCATGCTCTTATAAAACAGCGCTAATTGGCAAAAATCAAAATGGCTGACGTACGCACTTAGCAACACAATTATATCGAACAACGAAAGATCTCTATTACCCTTCGCTGTATAAATACAGAGGATAATGCCCCCTATTCGGGGTTATAAGTGAGGTTACACACGGGCGACAGACACGTACTACATTACGACAATTATTATTATTAATGTTTTTTATTCTACACGAAGGAGGGTTCGACTTGGCGACAGTCGTAAGCAGCCGCTAACGACGGGTGGTGTTTGGCGAGGGCTGTCGTTCATGTATTAACTTCCATTAAAATTTGTACTAAAGTAAAAATACCTTTAGGAATTCAAAACTTCAAATTAAAATATTTCGATTGTTTTATGACGACTTAAATTAGACATTTTTTAGAAAATAGAATTAGTAAACGAACATGCTGTCTGCCTGTGATGATAAGTGGCAACTGCCGTCCATGGACATCTGTAATCAGCCTAAGATAAGATTAAAATTCTACTAGACAACGGTCAAAGAAGCATTGCTACTGGGGTTGCAAGTTGACGAAATTATTGATATCGATAACTGATAATATCGTCACCTTTCAGGTAGTTCTTTTTTGATACCGATATCTATTTTTATATTATAATATCGTATCAGCAGTTGTTCAATATAGATAAGATCGATCGATTATGAGATCGATATTACCAAACTTATAAAATTGTATCGCTATTTGCTACCTTTGAGGAGGTACAAGCATAAACTCATTTACACATGATAAATATGTCTGTGAATACGGCGTGTGATATAGATCCAGAGAAAGGATATTACCGTTATTAAAACTTATCTACGGATTAGTGTAATTAATGATATTATTTACGCAACAACGCTGTGCTAATCATAATGACTGACAATATCCATCTATTGCATCATTAAGTCCCAAACAGACTCGCTACTTTTGGTATCGGCGATTCGCAGTCTCGCGAAATTCATCACATTTTGACGACTTGCTTTTAGTCGCGTTATCGAAATCGTACGTTTTAACAACTGTATTATATTATAGCGATTGTCTGCCGCGACAAGCGTTTTTATATCTGCAACGTGAAGCGTTTAATCGCTGCATCCAGCTACCGAAAAGCAGCTAAATCGATTACGATTACCATAAGTAGCCAGCCTGGTAAAGCTATTCTTGGTTTCTTAAAGCACACATACTGAAAGGAAATACATATATTTACGTCTATTGACTGTTTTTTACTACGAAGGCACATAAATCATTGTAACTTAGTCCTCAGGAATAAGAAAGTATCTAAGATCGACCTGAAGATGACTTCTACTACAGTTAGTCACAAATCAAACTGTAAACATTAACAAAATATTGTTGAAGGAAAATTATATGAGGAAACCTACTTACCTGATATACTTAATTTTTTCATCGACAGCTATAGTAAAAAACAGGGACAGGGAAAAGATCATGATGAAAAACTGTATTGGTTACTGAAGTAACACACTTATAGCGCTAATAATACTTTTTCATGGCGATCGTTATCTTCAACCCATTCAGCATGAATCAACCGTCAACCCAGTCCCATTCCACTGTTGGGCACAAGTCTTTTAAAAGAGTGAGAGGAGTAAAGTCACAGTCCACTGCACTATTCAATTGCGAGTTGGGTAGACTTCACACACCTTTGAGAATATTAAAATAAACTCTCTAGTTTGTCGGTTTCATCACGATGTTTCCCTTCACCGCTATGGAAAGTGATATATAATTTCTAATATGCATTAACTTTTGAAAATCAGAGGTTATATCTGGGGTTTGAACATCGAACCCCCATTTGAGAAGCCAACTTTCAACCATTAGGCAATCACTTCTTATTAAAATCAATAATTTAAGCAAAATCATGTTTCTGATGATTATATCACGAACATAATAATAGAATTAGTAATCGCGGAAGTAAGTACTAGTAATAATACCTGGAAATATTAGTCCACGTTTTCTAACGATACAGTAAACATGATTTTAAAAGATAGATATGCATATTACTTTGTAAGCGATGGAAGTAGCAAACGATCATGCAGTCCACCTGATGATAAGTGACAACTGCCGCCCATGGACATCTGAAACCAACTCCATGTAAAATAGGGGTACTATCTAAACTCGATCACAAATGGGTTACCACTCCTGAAGAAATGCAAATGGTCGCATTATTTAAGTCAGCCGGCATCCACATGTATCTACTAAAATACAAGAACTACATCACGCTAGAAATAGGTGTGGCGGTATGTCTGATCCAAAAACCCTTTTTCTATCAACTTGAAACCTATCTATTGGATCTAATTCTATAGATATCAGATGATTATCACGAATTTTAATATGCCGAAACATTTATCAAATTACGCAGCACGAGCAATAAAATAATAAATCGGATACAGTTTAGAAGGAAACCCAAGGCAAATTATTCTAATATTCCTAAATCTTTATCGAGGAAATCTAAAAACAGACGATTGTGTTAACGATAAGCTGAACACGAGGCGATAAACATATTAATTGTTGTCAACTTAATCGTATAAAACAGTCATAACAGAAGTTCAGTATGTCTATCGCAAACGTTCAATGATATCCGTGAAACGATTACAATAACAACGTGTGATGTAAAATGAGTGGTGAATGTAAGGAAAAAAATAAACAAGCACATACAATGGCCACAGCCAACGAAGAAAATGGAGAAGTACCCCCATATTTCACAGAAGCGGATCCATTAAATGAAGAAGCAAAGAATCAAGCAACGAAGAAGAGGACATTCGTAGAATCGTTTAATCACATGCTAAAGAATGTGACAGTGGAGCCGACGATGATTTTCTTTGTCATTCCCGGGATTATAGTGATTCTCACGACTCAGAATTTAAGTTTGGAAAAAGCTTGTCGTGTAAACCTAAATTATTCCGATGAAATTTGCGACTCGCTAAGGTTACAGTCCATTGAGGGGCAGAGTGAATACGAGAGGGAAGTGCAGTTGCTTATAACCAAAGCAATGGCATGGAAGACCTACATAACAGCGACAGTGCCTTGCATCTTAGCACTCTTCGTAGGATCATGGTCAGACAAAACCGGTTACAGAAAAATCTTCATTCTCATCCCATTAGTGGGCTGTACTTTAATGTGCTTAAACGGTATTCTTCAGACATACTTTCTTCGTGAGCTAAGGTTGGAGTACCTAGTGTTTAGTGAAGCAGTATTCGAGGGATTTAGTGGCTACTGGTGTGTTTGTTTCTTGACACTGTTCGCTTACATCAGCGCTATCACGACGGATAAGAATCGGACCTTCCGAATGGGTCTCATAAATTTCAGTTTAACTGTAGGATTTCCCATCGGAATGGTTATCAGTGGTATTTTGATAAGTAGATGGGGTTATTACGGCGGTTACGGGACAGCGGGAACGATCTGCATTTTGAACATTTTTTACACGGCCCTTTATTTGAAAGACCCTAAACAAACCGACGAACAATTGCAGGTAAGCGATATTTAATTTTTTTATTACGGCTGTTATTATTAATCAAGCTGTTCTGTTCTGTTGTACTGTTGATCAAAATTTAACAATTTCTAGTAGACAAATTATGCCAAATGCCCATCTTTAGAACTCACAGCATTGGATAGATTGTTGCCATTAATTCTAAATCTTTGGTAACTGACAATCAAATCTATTATCTCGGGCCAGACAGATATTATCCACGACTGGTCTAACAACAGCCTAGAACTTAAGGAAACGAAAAGCCTTCACATACTTTGAAACTCATAGTAAGATCGTGTCGTTAATCTATTATCGTCCCACTGCTGGACACTTCTCTTCTCAGTGAATGAGGAGTTTAGGTTAGGTCATACCTAATAGCCAAGTACAAATTAGTAGACTTCACACTACCTTGAAAACTCAGACGTGTCAGTTTCCTCACGACATTTTCCTTCGACTTAATAGGAAGTGATAATTTCTAATTTACGCATAAGTTCAGAGAAATCGAATTTCTAAGTAAATCGTTAACACATTATTGTTCCACCGCTAGACACTGGTTTCTCTCAAACTAAATAGGCATAGACCACACTCAAACGCGCTGCCCAAGTGCGTATATAAATTACATTTGAAAGAATTTCATGACATTCGCAGATATGATGTGACAACACAATTTTCTTAACCAAGTTACATAAACATTCTATATTTACTAATTTATTAAGGCTATACTGCAACCGACTGATATAGTGCAGTAGTTAAGCGGAGCAGTTTGATAAATGTGAGTGTCGCCGATACAAAGTCCCTCCAGCATCTTGAGTACTGCACTTTTTCTTCACTTGTTTCAAGCCAGATGGCTGGTATAGGGATGTTTAAAATGGGCTTCACTTTGTAACCACAATGTAACCTTAAACCCCGCCCCCTAACTTTCGAAACCTTCTTAATTTTTTTTAACTTGCATAATTTGGTGCAAACTACATTTGGTACTATTGGTAGAATTTTACATTTAGCAGATTGTAGTTGGTACATCGTACATTTACTTCATTGTACATTTGGTACAATTTATTATATTTTGTACAAACTCAACTTCACTTTTATGGTTCCATATTCAAAGCGTAAAAACGTAATCATGTTACTCAGTCTCCTGTATGTCCATATGTCACTTAAACCGTAGACATAAATTTTAGTACTGCACTTAAATGGCGTCTACTGCACTCTCATCAGGCAGACTTTTGGTGGTGCGGAACCCTTCGTATATGAGTTTAATTCACACTTGGGATATTCATACATATTATTTGACTATGTCCAATGCATTAGTCAAAGATTTCAAAAAATGTTTAAATAATGCGGAGACAAAATACGTATAATTATAAGGTTTTAAGTAGATAAAAACTGTTTTCGAATTATGTGCCTTATCGAAAATAAAATGTAATCTATTGACATTGAAACCAATTCATGTTTAGAGATGCAAGAGTCGTTTTCATATGCGTTAATTTAAGGTCGAATTTCGACAATTGAGACCGGCGACTCGTGACTTCAAATCGACATAGATACTTGAAAGTCATTAATTCTTTCATTTCACACATTTTTTGTCCAGTAACAATGACATTAAATTCTTTAAACTGACTATTATCAGATTATTGCGTATTTAGAAATTTATGGCGACTATAATGTTTTATACGCTTCTATAAACTAAGTACAAAAGCATATTTTGATAAAAAAATATACGTATCTTACTGGGGATAGTGTCGGTCATTTGATCGAAAAACAAGTTTAGATCTTTTCTGAATCTTGATGTTTTATTTTCGTATAAGATAGATGTAACGAATGAGGGTGCAGTTCACCTGGTATTAATTGGTCACTGCCGTACATGGACGTCTGTAAGCAACTCCAAATAGTCCGCAATGACAGCAACGCATCGGTGGTCGACCTCAGGTAGGATCTATCTTGGTTGATCAAAGATACCTATGGAAAGCACCTGATTACCATCAAATAAACTACATGCTCGTTTGCTACTGTCGTACAATAAAAATACCAATGGACTCAACCTTTAAGAAAAATAAAATTATTATTATTAATTTTCTTTTTCTTTTTTATAAGACGGAGGAAGGTAACACAAAAGTGATACTACGAAGTCTATCATTTTTTTTAATTTCAGAACACTGGCAAAGGCGTTGGACATCTATTCCGCTGCTTCTTCGACCTGACCAACATAAAGGAGACAATCGGAGTCGTGTTTAGGAAAGGCGCCAACTCAAGGAGGGCCCGCATTCTCATCTCCATGGCTGTCACTAGTATTCTTTTTGGTCCTATGCATGGTTAGTTTTTTTTTATATGATGGAGTAGCAAACGAGCTTGCAGTCCACCTGACGGTAAGTGGTGGTGGTAGAAATATTCTTATATTGAAGTAAAGGTATTTTTTGTATATGATGAAGTTGAAACGGAATAGTCCACCTGATGGTAAGTGACAACACATGCTCATGGACATTTGTAATCCATCACCGATAAGACTAGAATCCTACCTGAATTTGACTAGACATACCTCAAAGTATCCAACTTAGTGCTCAAGCACTAAGTTGCTCAAGCACTAAGTTGGAATGCTTCACATAAGTATGTCTTCCTTGCCACACCCTTCAAACCAGAATACTACAGCGCTTAACACTGCTGTTATTAAGTAGAAATAGGTCCTGAATAAAAATAACATAGAAACATTTTTACACAGAAAAGCAACATGTAAAATGGCAGCTCAATCCATCAACTAGTTATTATATTGTATAAGTAGCCACCGATCATTAATTACAATTTACACCTGACTAGATTCTATGATTTTGTCTGACACGTTACGTTCCTTGTCTGTAGGTGTAAATGGGGCGTCATGTCGGTCAAGTTAATTTGTTAAAGTTAATTTTGCATTGTCACTGTTTTCAAGGGCATATTCATCACCAATAAATGAAAACCTTTAATCAGGATTAGGGTTATCTAAATAAAGTGATATATCTAGTATTAAGTAGGACTTACACGAAACGTGACTGGAAGAATATAAAAAATACAGATAAATTGAGAAATTCTTCCTTTTTGAAGTCGGTTAAAAAATTGGTCAAAAATTGGTCATTAAAACATTTTTTTATAAAAGAAAAGTAACAAACTAGCGTGCAGTCCAAGTGGTCCCACTAAATGGTAAGTGGTAAGTGACCACTACGCCCATGGACATTTGTAATCAACACGAATAATAATGATGGAAAGAAAACAAAAGAGTTTTTTTATTAATTTTGTTTTGTAACGGGTACTCACGATACGACGTTTTGATTTCTTAATTGCCGATATTTCCGAGTTCCGCCGTGACCACAAGCAATGCAACTGGGTCGAAATATCAGCAATTAAGAAATCAAAACGTCGTATCGTGAGTACCCGTTACATAACAAACCGTATCAATTCCGCAATAATATTAGTCTAAAATCATATATATTTTTTTTAATTGTCATAATTTTGTTTTCAGGTGAAATTTCTATTTTATACATTTCGACAAGATACCGTTTCAGTTGGGATGAAGTGAAGTTCAGTATATTTCAAACCTACAATTTTATCACCCACACTATAGGTAAGTGAAAAATACTTTCTTTATGTAAAATTTAAGTACTATATAAGTTTCTTTTCGAATGCACTGCTATAACTTGTCGAACCTATCCCCAATTGTACAGTTAAATGTATAACTCCAAACTTAGTAGGAGAGGTAGTGGTTCGAGTCCGGAAGCATCACCCCCTTACTTATTTCTACCTAATAACATCAGTGTTAAGCTATGTTCTGGTTTGATGAGTGTGGTAAAAGAGACATACTTTTCCCAGGCGTTGCAACATAGTCCTCAAACATAACTACGCATTTGTGGCCGATGTGGATTCTATTCCTTTTTGGGATTGATTTCATGTCCACACGCGACAGTGGCCACATAACATTACTTAACACATACTCGTTTGCTATCCCTACATTGTAAAAAAAATCTCTCCTACTAATTAGGACTCTATTCTTATTTGAGGTTAATTTCAATGTCAAAGATGTCAGTAGTCACTAACTACTTAACTCAAGTATGTCATACGCTCGTTTGCTAGGACCATGTAATTAAAAACAAATGAAGTCCGTACTGACTCAATATGGTGTACGTCTATTAGAAACTTCCTCCATTGTACAATGAGTTCAGTGGTTAGCAGCTACAAGCTGCCGAATACTTAAGTTACAAAAGGATTATTCGTACAGTTATAAATTATTTCCACTATCTTCGAGTTATTGCGATTAATCCATAATTATTTCCAGGCACAATTTTCTCGATAACATACTTCAGTAAATACTTGCAATGGCACGACTCTGTCCTGGGAATCATTTCCACTGTCAGCAAAATCTCCGCTTCTTTCATTTACTGTTTTGCTCCGAACGAGAAGATATTTTACCTTGGTAAGACAATATTTTGTATTAAACTATTTCTGGATTAAAACAGCATCGGTGTTTCCATTTAACTGTAAAGGTGAACTGCTTCAAGTTTTGAATTTGGAACTACCACCATAGGTTTCTTCTTTATATTACATAGAAGTAGCAGTCGAGCATGCAGTCCACCTGCTGGTAAGTCAAAGCCACCCTCGGACATATGTATCCAACTCAATATAGAAGAGTTTTCTACCTGAAGATGCGTCACTCCAGCAGACTAACAAAAACAAACATAACGTCCGCCAGATGGTAAGTGGCCTCTGCCGCTTATAGACATCTGTAATCAACGCCTGTTAGGATTAGAGTTACTTAAGTCCGTCACAGATGCGTTGCTACTCCTGAAGACTAAGTTGTAATGACTTGAATAAGAATGTTTCCCTTACCACACCCTTCAGATCAGAATATAGCAGCGCTTAACACTGCTGTTATTAGATAGAAATAGGTATGGCGATTATACCTCTAGAGTCGAACCACTTATCATTATTATATAATAACAAAGTTTCGACTTCAGTCTATTTATAATAACAGTCGCCTAAATATTCGAACAATTTGTGTAAGTAGTAACATGGTATTTTCTGTTCGCCTTATTCGACAACTCGGGGACTACAATTATAAGATACTAGTTAACGTCTGTTGCTTAATAACAAGGTCTCGATTCCAGACTGTTATTATAAGTCGCTAAAATATTCTAGCAATATAGGTTACAAGTACGAATTGGCACAGAATAGCAACATGGTATTATGTACGAATAATTCAGAAGCTTTATAAGAGGCTTTAAATTATAAGATAACTGTTACCTAATTATTAAGTTTCTATCACAGAATTGGTTATGCAATAACATTCAATGGTATTTGATAACAAAGTCTCGACTTCTAGTATTGTTAATAATAACAATGTCTCACGTCGTAACTACTAGGCCTGTCTCATTTCCGGGTACCTTTTCAAGGTTTTCCTCTCGAAAAAAAGGCCTGTCTCGTTTATACATACAAACAACGTTACCGATACGGGCCGTGACAGACAAAAAATGTTTTCTATTCAATATTTTGATAGACACGTGCCTGTGTCTGCCCGCTTGTATTACGATAGATACAAATACGTCTAGACATTGTAAAGGACATTACTATTTTGTTTGCTCGGCACGTGTCTGACACACTATGTCTGTGGATGTAAATACAAATCAATTGCTTAAGTATTCGAGCAATATACATAAATATATATTACTAAATATAAGGTTATTTTGAATAGAGATATGGTCTTATACTTCTTTGTCTTTGACTTTGACGACTTTGTCCGGAAGCTCAGTCTCCTGGCTTCATAGAGAAATATGTATTTCTACGTGACATTACTTGCAATGACAAAACCTCGTGTCACATACTCTACAGACGTATAGCTCTCATTAAATCCTCCAGTAACCAGATTTTGATGATGGCACGTGATTATTTAAAAAAATTATACACTCATAGCTCCATACTAGGATTCTCTGTGTCGTAGGTGCCATAGACACACACAAAGACTAATATACAAACACCCAGACCCAAAACAGAACTCTAAAATCATCATTTAGATGTCTGACTGTGCGGGGATCGATCCCGGAACCTCAGCGTGACAGACAAATGTATTAACCACTCCGCCGCGCGGGTCTTTGGGCATCAGATAGTAATTATATTATTTAAAATATTTTGTATTTTTCAGCTCCATTGGTCGACATATTAAATGGGACGTCGCTACTAGCTTTGAGATCGATTGTTTCAAAACTGGTGGAAGTTGATGAATTAGGTAAGATATACATACACATGACTAACTTATGGGCCGCGATATATACGCTCCGCTAGAGATTCGCTTCAAGAGTTATTCCAAATGCAAGCAAATTTCTAGAATTTTCGCTACATTCTGTAACGCTCTTTCATGGGCTTATAAGACACATTCATTTGTTTTAACGTTCAACGCTGACGAATGCAGCATCGAGTGAATTTGCTTTGAGCATTTCAATGATTATATTTTTTATCTACACGCTCGTTAGTACATTACTTAGTTCCGCGAACGGCCAGGAACGTTTCCAGGAACTGCAATGTATAACACTTTTATTTTATATGATGGAGTAGCAAACGAGCATGCAGTCCGCCTGATGGTAAGTGGCAACTACCGCCCGTGGACATTTGTGATCCACTCCAGATAAGACCAGAATCCCAACTGAAGTCAACCACAGATGCTACCTCTGAGGACTAAGTTGGAATGCCTCATTAAGTTTACCTCC
>DWRA01004500.1:0-10786 GCA_018250295.1 Spathilepia clonius
TTGACAAGCACTAGTGGTAGATTAACCTATCTACCCTACGTCTAGTTCGTTTTTCTTTTTTAGGGTCCATATCACGATACACAACACTAACTGTATCTTTACGCACCACACTTTGAACTACTTGTGATTTACATAAAAGATAGAAATCAAAACTTCGTATCGTGAGTACCCGTTACATACCAAAAAATTTACCTTTTGGCGTCTCATTGTATGTGTAAAATGAAAGTTACGCTAAGATTTTTGGAAATCACTATGCTAATGTTTTGTAAATATATTATCAGAGATAAAAAGTGCGATGTGTAATAAAAATGTGAGATACCTTAAACTGTTTTTTTAAGTAAAATTTAAGTTTTTTAATAATTTATTACGATTTCAATTTTATTTAAGACAATTGTTATACGCGCGCCTGGCGTGATTTACTACTTTTTAAAATATTTTCAATTAAATTTTTTATGAATTTGAATCCTTAAAGAAGACTTCTAGTTATGACGCTGATTATAAAGTCTGTCAATGTCAAATACATAAAAATTGAAAAGACAGATTTTTTTTATGAAATTGGAATATTAAACGAGTTTGTAGTCAACTTGTAAGTGAGCACTGCCAACTATGGATATCTGTAACCAACTCCATGTAGAATAGGTTCAAACTGAAGTCGATAATAGATGCGTAGTCACTTGTAAAGATTAAGAGGGTAGCCTCATTATGTAAGTCAACGGGCATCTACATCATTCTGCCAAAAAAAAAAATTTGCTTCACGATACGAATTGGTGTGACGATTATACTTTTCCGTTTGAACTATATTGACTATCACTTTTTAAAAATACTTAGATAACGATAACAAAATATATTTTTGAAGAAAGTTAGTTATGCAACTTTTTATCGTTTTTATACCCAACGCCTAATTGCATACAAACCTAACGAGCAATTTGTACGACCCTAAATATAATTTTATTTTGTAGAAGTATTTTACACAGAACGGTAAAGGCTTCAGTGACACGTAAAATGATCCGTGAAATAATACTATTTTTATTTATTTGTAGTGTAACCTGCGAAAAGGGAAGTAAATTAAAAGATATGCGGGAAAATAATCGAATGCTCGGCGTAGATACCGTGCATGATGTTAAAATCGACAAAGATACAATTATAACCAGAAATATGAAACTTGAGAAACGTAATTCGGGAAAGAATTGTAAGTTTAAAAGCAATTTAATAAGGATGTATTTTTTGGGACAAAATGTACAAAAATATATTATTTTTATGTTACTTACGCGACGGGCACAGCGTGTTATCAAATCAAATATGTTAATAAATGCTGCTCCGAGGTATAAATTGGAATGTCTCTAAATTAAAAAAAAATCCTTCGCGGCTTGACTCTTCGATAGCAACAGTACCTAATAATAGTTGTACCAGTACCAATTGAAAGAGTTTGGGAGTCCAGACTCCTCCCTTAGCATAAGCGAGAAAAAAAGAAGAGAAACTATCTTATTTTTCGCCGAAAATACATTGCTTTGGAAAGCTTCTCCGACTCCTTATAATTAGACCCCATTATTATAGTATTATTGAGTATAAAAAGAAGAAAACCATCTATTTTTCGCCGAATATACATTGCTTTGGAAATCTTCTCCGCCTCCTTATAATTAGACCCCATTATTATAGTATTATTGAGTATTAACAACTTGTTCGAATTTTGGAAACAATTATTAAACATGTATTTAAAAATAGTGTCAAATTTAGTCTTCAAGAGTGAGGCATATAATTATATAATAATCGACTTCGGATTGAATTCGTATTTCGAATCGATTTGGATATGGAATATTGATGATATTGTAAGTATATAGATATGGTAGATATCATGTACATTTTTACATTTTATATTTATCAGCTGGGAATCAACATGAAAGCGAACCGGACTGGTCTTATAGTTCGTTTCCCAAAGAAGTGAGCGCACATGCCGAACAGTTTAAAGTAAACATGACAGAATGTTTAAAGGAAGTGCAGAGTAACGAGAAAAAAGGTGTACAACGTTTATCGCCGAAGAAAGATTCTCCTGTCCACGGAGAATGCTTAATCGCTTGCGTCCTCAAACGCAACGGAGTGATCCGGAATGGGAAAATACATAAAGGTTATTTTATGCGTTTATCTTTCTTTATTCCGTGAAGAGTTTATTTAACGTCCTAATATTTAATTTTAAGATAACGGTAATCACATATGATATATCTTTATCTATTTTTACCTCTGATCAAAAAAATAATATGCGAAAACCACTTTTAGAAAACCTCCTAGCACTAGTAAACAAGTTCTATGCGAAGGACGTAGCGCTGATGAAGAAGTTGGAGAAGCAGGTGGATCGCTGTGTGGGCAGAAGTAGCAGAGATGGCGGTGACGACTGCGCGCTGGCGGCACGGCTCAACGCATGTACCAACGCCCTCATGGCCAATAACAAACATACGATCGTTGTAAACTATTGACAATAAAATTAGCAATTATGACTGTGTGTAATTTTTAGGAAATTTATCAATTAATAGCAACTTTTACTCCTAGAAATGTTATTATAATGTTGGGCAACCTTTTAATAAGTGGTGAAGTACTGTTCGAGCATACAACTCCCCCTCTATCTGTCTTATTTGTAGTTTATTATTATTCTACGCTTACCCGACAATATTTAAAAATATATATTTTTTTGTGTAACTGTGTAAATAGCAACTAATATAATAATTTTAGTTTTATTTAATCTATAATAAAGAGTAACAATCCTTATCCTATTATTTTTGTTGACAGCTTTAAAAAGGGGTTGAGATTGGCTAAAACGCAAGAATTGAAGGCCATAAAAAACTTAAAAAAGAAACGAGCATCACTCTAAGTTTGTTACAGTTGTTCTTTCTCGGATAGTAAGACAGATATTAAAGCTACCGTAGTTTTTAGAAATGTTCATTATTGTTTATTTAATTTTGCATTATGCCAAGTTTGCTTTATTTGGTGCATCAATATGCAAATTTATAAATGAAACTTAAACTTAAGTTAAACAAAAAATTGGAGGTTATGTCGATAACATTTCATGGAAATTGACTTCTTACGGGTATGTTTATTATTTGTGTTCTGTAAATACTGGAACTAAAGTCCTCTTCCATATCGAGGGGTGAAAGGTTTAAGCGACATTTTTGTAACTTTACAGAAGAGCCATTTAAAGTTTGAAATTTTAGAAAAAAAAAAAACTATTTGAATTGAGTTATTTGAATGGGGTAAACTTAATTGAAATGCATTTAAAAAACACCGAGTTATCAATGCTAATTCCAAATAAAATTGACCTTCATTTACAAAGATCGACGTCGCTTATTAAAAATTGCTATAAGTCCCATTTTTTTAGAGAAAGGAAAAAGGATGTAAGTGACCCTGTTGTGTATTTTCTAAAGAAGTCAAAAAGTGTGAAGTGACGTTGCAAATTAATACTATCAAGCTATTTAGCTCAAGTGCCAATACAGATTACAATAAGTAGGCTAATTTACTTATCCTCGTAAGGCCCAAGCTGTATTAAGCAATATAAACTGAATGCCCAATGTTCTTGGTTCCACTAAATGGTTCACAATGTCAAACGCTTTGTTGCTCAGGTGGTAAGGCCCTGGTCGTTGTTTCACTGCGTATATTTCAAGTTTGAGAACATAAAACCTCTTCGCATCTACGAGAGCTTGAATTTTTATTCCATATTTGACTGATTTATTTGGAATGTAATGTGGAAAGGATATCGCCCTCGGATAGATGACAACATTTCATCAAGATTCTCGGAAGGCACATAATGTTCTTGAATATCCAAAACTTCTCTTATTGCAGTCAGATTATCAGTTTTTTTTATTTGGTCCTGGGTACTTTTATTGTACGCTAGCAAAGCAATTTTTTGTTCGTAGAGTGTGGAATATCGGTGAATTCATTTCGGAATTGAGCGAGAATTACTTTATCATTGCAAAGTGTTAGCAAGTCATCATATTTTATTTTAGCCATCGGGATATGTGAACGATAACAAGACATAAGAGGCACTCTAGTCTTAGATTGAACCTCAATGATATGCGATTTGGCAGATTTATTCATGGAATATTTAACTCTTAAATGTATGAATTAATGAATTTTATTTAAAAAATAGGGTTATAATATTTGAAATGAATGGAAATCGGGAGGAATATAAAAAAAAATTATAAGTCATATCTTATAGGGTTTTTATTGAAAAATAAAAATTATTGATTTTTGGTACACTATGCAAAATAGACATAAAAATTCTTTAGTTGGTATGAAAGAGATTGAAGCAGTCGTTTCCTTTCTTGGAGCAAAGAAATACATTGCATTTTGATTCATGCATCTCATGCGACTTTCAGTTTTTACTTGGTTGTGACCAAGATTATCACAACAAACGTCAACAGCCGGTATAACTTGGCATCCTTTTTTTCTTTTTGCTTGAGGTCCTGCGACATTGATACTACTGTTACTTGGACGTCCTCTAGTGGGTTGACTCATGGCACCATAAGTACATAGTACATCAGCAAGCTCTGTCCTAAACTCTGCCAGATTCATGAGTTTTCTTGGTTCCCATCCCTTCTTGGTCTCAACCGATTTGTATAGAACCCAAGAGTTTATTATTGCGACGTCTAGAAGATGGTAGAAAATTCTCGTATACCACTTTCTGGTTTTCACTTTTATTCTGTATCTGCCCAAAAATGAATCCATGAGATCAACGCCCCCATATGGGCGTTGTACTCCTTGACGATTTTTGGGCAGTCTATAGAGATCTTTTTCTTTTCGGCTTTGTCATACCGTTCTATACTCTCGACTGGTTCAGCGCCTACATAAGTGGAGAGCAGTACCACCTGCTTATTATCTTTCCAGCTAACAGACGCAATATCTACTCCAACGAGGTGTGTAGTAAACTCCACATACGACCCACTAGGCACTTGTTTCTTCATCACGTCCTGTTTTTAAGGTAACTTACAATTTTTACCGAGTCGGTTTCTTTGCACAGTGCCTACACATTGAATACCTTCCTTGGCAAAATAGTACATCAAGGGCAATGAAGTATAGAAATTATCATGGTAAATAATGTGATTGCAATTTCGGGGAATTATTCTTGCAAGTTTTATGACTGTGGGTTAAAGCATATTTTGGCATACAGTGCAACTTGACAAGTTGAACACTGTATATTGGTCCCCTTTTCTGTTTTTTTGGTGCTACAAAACCTACACCTCTTATAAGTTTGTATTACGTCCGGCATGTGAATACCCAGATTCATCAGACGGACATCATTTCGTCCGGCACTCCGAAAACTCCACCTTTTTTGTTTTTATAAACGACACTTTGGATGTTTTTTTTTCTGGTGGTGTAGTTATTGATCAGTGAACGTGCCAAACGCAACCTGAATTGACGATGTCCATGCTGTGTTGGTATATGTGTATGATTGTAGGTGATATACGCATTTATTATTGATGCGTCAAAAAAGAACAAAAGTCTCATCCAGTACTTTCTTGACTTTCAGTTTATTGGGTATGAGGATCTGAAGTGATCGAATAGATCCACTCCACTCATAGAAAGTGTATAATTTGCAATAGCTTTTGGGCAAAGGATCTCATTTCTAGAGCCATCCTTTTACGTTCTTTTTACGAACTGTATATCACGTGGTTGATGGGCCGTAGTGAGGACTGTCACTTGTTTTGTAAAGGCAGCAAATTCGTGTTTCGCTAGTCTTAATGATTTCGGCTGCTTTTTTTAATCATGTCGGGAAAATCCTTCCCATTCGATCTTACAGTTCCCACTGAGTATATACCTTTTTGGTAGACATCTTCCATTAGATTGCAGCTCGTAAAAAAAATATCAAAGGCAACCAAAGTGTTTCTTGGGATATTATTACATAATATCATAATAACAACAATGGGTTTTAATGCACATGATTATAGATCTGCTATTGCAAGATTCTATTTTGCAACATCGAGGAGAAGTTATTTTATCATCAAACAATGGTAAGTGGTTGAACGCATCATATCTTTTGACACCTGTTGGAGTAGACTGCTTAAATTTCTTAATCAAAGGGCCTGCGATATCAGTTTCATCCTCTTAATCATTGATGGTTTCTAAATTTCTTTTGGTTGGCGTTTGACTCAAACCTTTAGCTATTTCCAAGCGAAAGTTAAAGAGATCTTTAATTTTGATTATGTGGCATATTCAATCTGAGACACTCGTTGCGATAGAGTCTCCAAGCATTTACTACAGCCAGATCTACAAAATGTATAATTACTTTTAATGTCCATTTTCTTGTTTTAATAAATGCGCGGTAATATTCCATTTGTTGATCTAAAATATCAACACCTCCCATGTTGTAATTGTAATTTGACGCAACTTTTGGACAGGATACGTCGTCATAGCATTCTATTCTTATCCCACATTTTTAATCGTGCAATTTGAAATCATTAATACTGATTTGTTATCTTTTCATTTAACTACTTGCTACTTGATCGCAAACAAATTGTTGGGATTCTCCTCTCTGAATCTTGTTATCTGGTTTAAAATTCAGGTTTTTTTCTTTCCGATAATCTGTTTAACATATTTGTACCAGTACCGTTTAAATGTAGTTGATGTAATCTTTGGATTTGAAAAAAAGCATACTTGAAAAAAATCTATCAAAATATAAACAACTTCCAGGAGGAACTGCTTTCGCTAAATGCAAAATTACCGAGTCACCAGTACCCACTCTGAAAAAGCGGTTCTGGCTCCTAAATAGACTTCAAAATCAATTATCAGACCTTCGCTAGTTGTAATAACAAAATTTTTCAGACCAACTGGTCTTGGTTTGTTTCTGTATTTTTTTAATACGCGCTTCAAACCGCACGATCGATCGATATGGGATAGCACAGTGTAGTACGGTTTTTTATCTCAGCAACTTAAATTCTTAAATTGACGTATAAGTAATACAATAACATATTTTTATACACTTATCACGCGGTGTGATATAATGTAACATATAAAACTTACCTCTGTCAACACTACGTAATGGTATTGCATCATTTTCTTCCAAAATCAAATTTGTGCACTCGTACTTTTTCGTTAATTTTACCTAATATTTTGCTCGTTTTCGAGACATACTTGTATATACAGTAGCGCTCAAAAGTATTTTGACAACTCAATTTTATTCCATATCACAAAAAATGATAACAAAATTGTTTTCAATCAAAGATTATATTTGAAGTAGGGTAGGGCGGGGCTAGTTGAGCAAGTCTTAATGAGTTCTTAAGCGGCTTGATGGATTCGTAATTTATCCCTTATCAAAAGTGTCCATAGTAACTCTTTTGTAAGAAGTCGAATTTAAGAGCTACAGCTATTTATATGCAGGAAGTCAAGTATGCTCCATGTACCCCATTGTTGGGGTAAGTTGAGCAAGGGTATGGGGCAAATTGAGCACTAAGAATATCTAACCAAAACATGGGTTCAATGTTGACTAGAGATGAAGTAAAATATGTGTTTGACAACTAGCTCTTTATTTATCGTCTTTTAGTGACAGAACAACAACATTTAAAGTAATTTTGAACAATTAACCAAAACTAGAATCAACAAAACATTAACGTATCTTAAGATTAACTTCAGCATTAGATTCAGTCTTTCTATTTAAAATCAGACTTATATTATTATAATAATTATATTATTATTCATATAGATTATATCTTAAAAAATAATAATTAGATCTTTGGAACTTAATGGTCATTGTCACTGCTGCAATTGACAAAAATGAAAGTAAGTTTATATAGTCTTAGTGACAGAACAACAAAACTTAAAGTAATTTTCTTTGGATAATTAACTGAAAATATAATAAACAAACATCAACGTATCTTAAGACTAATTACTGGATTAAATTCAGTCTTTTTGTTTAAAATCAGACTTGAATATCTTAAAAAATATATTAATAAGATCTTAACAACTTAATCGTCGTTGTCACTGTTGCAATTGACACAAATGAAAGTAAGACCAGCACCTGGAACACATTTTGTATGTGCCCATTCCCTACAAGCCTGACACTGGATCCAATTATCTTCTGGTAAACGTTCAGCATAGCCTTCGCAACAAATCAGACAGGAATAATCATCATCATCACTGTCGTCACTTGATTGGAGTATTTTTTTACAGACACCCTTCTTCCTTTTTTTATCCATGTTCTTCTTTGACTTCTTAATTTTCTTTGTGTTTTTATTTTGCTGTTCTTCTAAAGCGTTTTTTTCGGGAGTGTCTGTTAGTATTGCAGTTTTCCTCTTTCTTGTGTTAGTTTTAACTGCTTTTCTAGGGCCAGCCTTTGGGTATGGACGTACAATTTCCGGAGAAAATACTTGTATAAGATCGAACGTCTCGTTTTCTGTGTTGCTTGGACCAGGCTCGGGTTCAGCTTGGCTGGTGGAGGCAGAAGGAGTGGGATTAGGTTCAGTGCTGGACATCACAGCTTGCTCTGGATGATCTTTTACTGGCTCGATAGTTTCTGGTCCAGGACGATCGGTTACAAATGATGGTGAAAACTCATCCTCACTAAAAATGTTCGCATTATACGGGAAGATGCCTGTCTTTCGGAAACCGTTAACAATATTTATACTTGTCTGAGCAAACGGCAACGAATCTGCGACTATTTTTGGTATATCATAGATAGTAATGGTTTTCCCCGGGTTGTTACGTAGTCATGCATCTTGAGCAGAAGCGCAATACTTTTTAAATGGTCCAAAGACTGACACATCCAACGGTTGTAATTTGTGGCTGCAATGCGGTGGAAAGGACAACATAACAACTCCGTTTTCTTTGGCCAAAGTTAGTGTCTTCACGTTCAAGTGAGAGGAGTGATTATCCAGCACTAATAAAACGGGGCGCTCAATGGATGGTTTCACATATTTTATAAGATGTCGCATAAACTGATAGAATTCTTCATCTGTAACCCATACACTGGCATTCCCTGCTCCTATACATTCAGGGGGACCACCGTTAAGAAAGTGTGTCTTAAACTGTTTCCTCGGAAATACAAACATAGGAGGTGCAGCATTTCCAAGAGCAGATACAGCAGTTACGACTGTAACGTTAGTTCCTCGTTCCCCAGAAGTCATTGCGCCGACGTTCCGCTTACCTTTGGCAGCTACAATTTTATTTGGCTTCAGCACAGTGGATACTCCTGTCTCATCTACATTCCAAATATCTGCTGCAGTAAATCCATATCTATCCATTACATCCGCTAATTTCGCAAAAAAAACTTTAACATTCTGCGCATTAAATGATGTTGCCCTACCAAGGCTAGTGGGTTCTGGTTTTCGTATTGATAGCTCTAGATTTCGTTTTAAAAACATCGTAAGCCATTCTTTTCCGGCCATCTTATTTGCAGTCCAGCTGGGTGGAATTTCAATGCCAAATTTAGCAGCACATTCATAGGCAAGGCGACGGACGTCTTTTGGAGAATATCCATAGAAGATTGATGCCATTTGTAGCAAGTATTTTTTCAGAGAGTCTTCCTGTGTAGGAGAAAATACTTGTCTCGGTGTTGCATAGCCCATGGATGAATCACAACCTTCATTTAATTTCCTTTAAAATCTTGTTAAAGTCATCCGTTTGATACCGAATTCTTTAGCGGCGGAATTAACACTTTTTCCTTCATCGTTTACAGCCTTTGCAGCATTTTTTAATTCTTCAGTAGTATAAGAACATCTTGTAGTCTTCCTCTTGTAAGTCCGCATCCTAACAAAACATAAAACATACATTACTTTAGTTGTTTGAGTCGTGGGGTAAGTTGAGCAACTATAGCTCAACTAACCCCAACCCAGAATTTCAAAACAAAAGCGAGGTTATAAAAAATTCATAAGTATTATACCCAGAACCACTCCACACATCAAAAGTACAATAATTCTCAGAAAGATTAACACTTACCTGATTGGAAACAAATAACAATTGACCAATACAGACGAAAACTTGCGATCAACGAAGTTTTTACTTTTTGGTCACAAAATAAACAAAACGCACGAGCGCTTCACTCGTTCGTCCAACCGCTACTAGCGATCGTGTGATGGTTACCCCTCCCACCACTCCTTCCTTCCGCCATAATATGTCTATGCGTACGGTGAATAGTTTGCGAGATATTTTGATTGCCCAACTTGCCCCTATGCTCAACTAGCCCCGACCTACCCTACAGCTTTCTCAGAGACATCTTTTACTGTCGATAACGATTTGCCACAATAAACAGAAAGATTATATGTGTATCCTTTATCTGTGCATTACACGCCGACTGTGTTAATAACCTCATGAGCATATCAAAAGTCGAATTCCATCTTGTAGCCACGTCTCGCTTCAGTTTTAATGGGGATATTTTCATTTGTTTTTCAATTTCTATTAATTTCTTAGAAGCCTGATTACTTCGAAGAAAATACTCCACAATAACCTTAACTTTGTTCACAATCTCGGCAATTTCACGCAAACTTGATTGCACTACTAAATTTAAGGTGTGCGCATAGCAAGACAATTGGGACACATTTGGGGCATTGTCACTAACAATCAAATTCACAAGATGAGTTATATTCCATTCTTGAAATTTAGCTTCAAGGAAATTTTTAATGTTAACACTAGTGTGTCTCTCTTCAAACTCTATACATCCTATCATGACTGTACATAATTTGTGTGCTTCCGTGTCGATAAAAGTCCTGGGTATGCGAAGAGTGGTAGCCGATAGCAATCATTTTAACTAATTGCTCATCAAGCTGTTGTATTCGATTTCTTGGTAACGGTTTTTTTATCGTAACATAGGCTT
>DWRA01004501.1:0-10786 GCA_018250295.1 Spathilepia clonius
GAGGCATTCCAACTTAGTCCTCAGGGGTAGCAACGCATCTGTGGTCGACTTCAGTTGGGATTCTGGTCTTATCTGGTTTGCTACTCTAATATATAAAAAAAAAGTAGTTTTATCCAGACTTTAAAACATGTTATAAATCCATGGATGATGATAATGATAATCCATAATAAAAATAATGCCTGATACCATTAACTTTTTTATTTGATGGAGTAGCACAGGTGCGGTCCATGACATGACATTCGTAATCCACCCCAGATAAGACTAGAATGCTACATGAAGTCAACCACGGATCTGCTATTCCTAATTGCTAAGGAATGCCTCGTATATCTCCCTTACCACACCCTTCAAACCAGAACACAGCAGCGCTTAACACTGCTGTTAATAGGCAGAAATAGGTGTGACAGTGGTGCTTCCGATGTCGAACCAAATGGTTCAGCCACCTTCAAAAAATATTTCCTATCAAAAATATTTTGTTTACACATCAAAAAAGGTGAACCAATTTTGACAGGTTTCCAAAGATTGGCGTTTTTACCAAGAGCAATTCATTCGGGAGAAGGCTTAATAATCAAAAATCGTAGATAAATTCGCAAGATATACATAAAGCCAGTAATAAACACTTAAAAAAAATATATTTTTATTAAAAAATCCATAGAGAACGATAACGTCTTCAGGATTAATAAGACAAATTTGACCTAAGTTTAAATGTTAAGTGGTGCTTCAGCTTTTATCTGGCAAATAAATTTAGAAGACGCTTAAGTGCTCAGCATTACGCTAATATCTCGTAAGTAGCTTAACAAAATGAAGATTGATTTAAGTAGATTTGATTTAATAGACGTGATAATTCGTCTCAAAAGAAAACTTTTCACAAAAATTTTGAAAAGCATTTTTTGTGTCATATTTTATCACTTGCTTACGAAAATATTATGATTCATTTTAAAAAGCAGTATTATTATTTCATGTATTATTTACCTTATAAAACAGACCAGCGAAAAAAAAAATGAATGTTAAATTGTGACGTAATTTATAAGTATTTTTTATCATTAAATATTTTGACGTGATAATTCGTCTGAAAAGAAAAGTTTTCACAAAAATTTTGAAAAGCATTTTTTGTGTCATATTTTATCAATTACCTAAATATTTTGATTCATTTTAAAAAGCAGTATTATTATTTCATGTATTTTTTACCTTATAAAACAGACCAGCGAAAATAAAAATGAATACTAAATTATGACGTAATTAATTCATAAGATTTTTATCATTAAATATTTTGTTTTTAATGTATTTTCATATGATGGAGTAGCAAACGAGCATGCAGCTGCCACTTTGACATTTGTAATCTACCACAGATAAGACGAGAATCCTAGCTGAGGTCGACCACAGATGCGTTGCTACCCCTGAGGACTAAGTTGGAATGTCCGGGATAGGTACGTCTTCCTTACCACATCCTTCAATCCAGCAGACAGCAGCGCTTTACTGCTGTTATTAGGCAGAAATAGCTGTGGCGGTGGTTCTGCCGGAGTTGAACCACAATGGGTTCTACGAAAATAATATCCATAATATAAAGCATATTATTTATTTTCGGTTTTGCTCGTTATATCATATTTAAATATATCTACAACAATGTAGCAGTCCAGGATGTAGTCTGATTACGGAACTATTTTAGACGATTTGTGTTTAGATTTGAATTTCAGTTTTCTAAATATCCTGGAACTGTTGACGTAGATTTGATGTAATGTAAACTGTAAGTGTTTTAAAGATATAAACACTTATTATAAATAAAGTTTATGTTGCAAACGACAAGCAGCTCACCTGGTGGTAAGTGATTATATATAAAATCAAACAAAAGGAGATAAACCTGCTTAAGTCTAAACACTATACGCGTTACCCCCGAGAAGTCAATTTAGGTGAAGGTGGTAGAACCCTTTGTAGTTCGATTCCGGCGGCACCACCGCCACAGTTATTTCTGCCTAATAACAGCAGTATTAAGCGTTGCTGTGTTCTGGTTTGAAGGGTGTGGTAAGAGAGATAAACTTTACGAGGCGTTCCAACTTTCCTCAGGGGTAGCAACGCATCTGTGGTCGACTTCAGGTGGAATTCTAATCTTATCTGGGGTGGATCACAAATGTCCACGGGCGGCAGTTGCCACTTACCATCAGGTGGACTGCATGCTCGTTTGCTTGTATTTCATTCCAGATAGTACTACAGTGCTATTAGAGATCTGTCGCAGATGCGTAGTCGATGCAGATGCGTACTAATTTGGAATATATGTATATGTAACTGTTTCTATCTTATCACACTCTTCAAAGTAGAAAATAGGAGTTAACATTGCTATTATAAGGTTGAAATAAGTGTGGCAGTAGGACCGCCTTAATAGGACCACAAAGTACCTTCTCACTTTTATGTTAATATATTTAATAAGTTAAATCGGACATATAGTTCACATATTACAAATACTCAATGAAATGTGCCTAAACGCACGACTTACAGAAAAAATATATTATTATGTATCTTAGAGTAATCTAAGTAAATCAACGCAATTCAGTTTAGCTTGCGGTAAGAAAAAATCTAAATACTACGAAATTTAGTACGAAAATATAATTTATATCAACTTTACACAATTATGTAAAGTAGCTTAAGCCGAGAACCGTAAAAAAACATTCCTTTGTATCGTATCTTTATGCCCACATTTCTATTTAAGTCGGTCGTCCATTTATTTCATTTCTAGGCATATACTTGAAAGCTATTTGTTCTCCGACAAAGACTGCTAAAATAACCGGTTATTTTCAGCTTTAGAGTGACTTTTCACATCGATTTGCACCGAGTAGCACCACTTTGTAATGCTCTTAAAGTTATTTTTGAACGGAAATTCCGTTTCTCATTTCATTATTATCTCTTTGAATATGCTGATAGTCTGTTTATTTTGTGCGAAAAAGCCTTCAGCTTATCAATAGCCTCATTCGCTTGCATATGTAGAGTAATAATATACAAATAGCCCTTTTTACAAACATAGCCCCACACTAGCATTTTTTCTGCATCGTGGTTGCCATGGACATACACAAAGTCAAATAAACAAATATCCAGACCCAGAACATAAATCTAACTATGCCTGGCAGGGGATCCAGCCTGGAACTCACTCATTATCTGACTAGTATGGTGATTGCTCTGCCACGGGAGTCGGCCCTCTATACATATAATTTCCACTATAATCGAATAGTTGTAAAGTAAGTAATTAAATGCAAGCATAACTTTTTTCTGTTATAATCGTTGGTATACAACACTCGTTCCAATACTACATTACAATTCACTTTGCAATATGTTACAACACTGGATTATGTTACGTTAGTATAGTACATTTTGTTATATAATGGAGTAGCACCTGATGATAAGTGGCAACTGCCGCCCATGGATATCTGCGATCCACCCCAGATAAGATGAGAATCCCAACTGAAGTCGAGCACAGATGCGTTGCCCTGAGGACTAAGTTAGAATACCACGTAAAGTTTATCTTCCTTACCACACCCTTTAAACCAGAAGACAGCAGCGCTTAATACTGCTGTTATAAGGCAGAAAAAAGTGTGGCGGTGGTGCCGCCGGAATCGAACTACAAAGGGTTCTACCACGTTTACACAATTATAAGTAACAACAAACAACAACTAAACATAATTTAAAAAAGATTGGATAGCATATTGTATACCAAAGGATAACATCCAACTATGATAGCCGCCTTAGGGATTATTTACACAACAAACAAACAACTGTGAGCTTAAACATAAGTCTACTACAATTAATTAGTCCACAGAGAATTTTACTGCAGCTGGTATTCGTTAACATATTTAATGTTTTAGTTAAAATGAACGTTTTGGTATGCAGCGAATCATAATAAGTGTATAATTTTTTTATACAAATCTAAAGGTGGTACAACAGTTGTAGTTTGTCCGCGGGGGCACCACCATCACACCTGAAAAGATCAGAGAGAGGTGAGGGGGGTAGGAACGGGATTGGTTAAACTTTTGAAATTTATTTACAAACTGCACAAACTAACCGCTTTATACATTTTACAAAAAGTCTCAACACCGTTTTTCAGCCGGTGTTCAATCATCATCAATGTTTTTACTACCGCTATCAAGTGAAAATTTTAGAGAAGACATATTTTAGTAATTCTAGTGTACCAGAGGCGCCTAATAGAATTGGTGTAGTTTTTATTTCCTGATTTGCAGAGTTCCAACTTAATCGATCCTAGACTGGAGTCTTGTTTTCAGGGGTCAGTGGTCAATAATAGATTTCATTGGGGAACGGTGACCACTTAACACCAAGCTAAGGTAAGGTGTAACCTCAGGCTTATTGAGTAACACAGTAAAATGGTTCAAGTTTTAATTGTTAAGCCGTAATAATATAAAGACATTTACGGATAATACAGTTTCCAAAATTTCAAATAGGTACAGGACAAAAACGTAATAGATGAAAGAATTCAAAGTCATACATACAACCTTTCCCTTTACATCGACGTTTAAAAACGTAAACATGAACCGCATTGCATTACAACAGACCCCTTACTTATTGAGGTAAGCAAACTCAAGAATAACAAAATATGTCCGTTGGAGGCTCACAATAGGAGATAAGAAGGTTCGGGGTATAGCAAATGACCACGAGTCCATAGCTGGTTTGTATTTCATCCGCTGAATTTGCATTATAAATAACCGGCGGTGATGCTACGAAAAAAGGGACCCTTTTTGCAAACTTTTGGGTTTGGAAACTTTGCTTTTGACACCCCTGACAGAATTCGTTATGTTCATTTACACACTGTATTAAATTTGAGGCGGGTACACATGACAAAATTATACGTTTTGTATATTATATTGTTTCAAGGTGGTAGAACCCTTTGTGGTTCGACTCCGGCGGCTCGCCGTGATGGTAAGTGGTGGTTTGTGAGGGTTATCGAATTGATAACCCTCATATACCTTTGAGAAGCATTTTTATTTCTCCTCAAAAAACTCTTAGATATGTTGGTTACCTCACGATTATAATCGTCACCATTATAGCAAGTGATAGTTAATTTCTAATACGCACATAACTTCGAAAAATCACAGTTGCGTGCCTGAACTTTGAACCCCGGACCCCTCGATTGTGATGCTGTGATTCAACCATTAGTCTATCATTGCTTTACATCAGTGCACCGATCATATTTGGAGTGTATCGTCGTTTGATAGTGCAACCACGGTAAATAAATTCAATTCAATTCCACCAACAAAATTCGTAAGCAGAATGACTCTATTACAACTTAACAAAGCTTCCGTATTCACAACACATTACATTATACGTATCCTTAATATACGTGAGGAAATATGAACAGTTACATCAAGGAACAAGATCGGAAAATACATAATTCCGCTTCGCGTTATTTGCGCCGTTGGAGGCATCAACGTAAATACGGAGTAATGTTGAGTAAATAGAGGGGCTGTGTGAAAAACGACAAGATTCTATTACTCTGGAGTAATGGAAAATTGAGTGACGAAATGAAAAAATAATATTTGACATAGAAACCGAATGATATTGGTTTAATTGTCTAACGTTAGAAAATAATTTTAATTGTCGTCCCAGATTTAAGTGTTTATATGTATATTCGTCTATGAGTATTTCGGTATAACCAGTGACACAGGGAATACTAGTTATGAATGGAGAAAACATAATTTTCATTTGCCTGAATATCAACCGACAAACAGATAGATAAGTAACGATTGTGTTCAAAATCTATGATCTAAAGTATTTCTGTCAAACGTTTTATGATTTGTGTCTGTATAAGTGTCGCTCTGCTCCAAACCATTCCACATCACAACATCTATTGTGCAGTAACTGTAAGTCACGTATTAATGAATAATAGAAACCAGCAAAATTATGGAGCATCCCCAAGGGCCATACCTCCATTCACGGCGAGCCTTTTATCCTTTATGTCGTGCACGGGTTTATCCTTCACTTATTATTTCATGGCCGCATCACGTAGGTATTCCTGTTGCCATGGCGACGGGATGGCGTCGGTCAAAGACCTCCCCGTCGCGACATTCGCCAAAGTAAAACAAGAATGTTGAACTATTAATCCTAGAGAAGTTAAATAAGGGTGTTTGTAGCGAAGCGGAGTGAATCGGGGTTGAACGTTAACGTGGCACTATAAACTCCTATACAAACAATGTATGTCTTCTATAAGAACATAAGTCAAAAACATCCTACGACCTACATCAAATACAACCAAACGGAATGTAGTTCTAATTAATGCACGTGCAATGCTACTACCTGGCATACCGTGAAAGTTTATACACTAATAAGTATAAAAAATAATATATTTAAATGAAATAGCAAAGAAGCACATAGTTCACATAATAGCTAGAAGCCGTTTACAAATATGTTACAAACCCCAAAGTACTAAATGGAAACGCCTCGTCTCTTGCTAACACCCGCTTCAAACCGGAACACAGGAGCGCTTAGCATTACTGTTATATGCAGAATTATGTGAAACTACAACGAAGTAGAAACTTCACAACCATATCTATTTTGTTCACAAAATCTTATTTAGTTACTTTGTGTACCTGCCACACCCCAGGCGTCGCACACAACACAGTGCAAGCTGTTATCAAACGAACTCTTGTTTAAACTCGTTAATTAATTATAACTTGATTCGTTATGACGCTCCACCGTGCGAACTTGCCAAGAAGGTAATGGCGGTAAACGCTGGGGGCTCGAGCGTCCAATTAAAAGTTGATCTGGTGAGACGCCTTTGTACGACGCGATTGTGATTGGGTGTTATTTAAGTCAATAGCGCGGTTAAAGAGCTACGGGGTATTGGAATGAATCGATTGATATGTGGTGAAATGCTGAAACGATTCTCGCTTTCAGTTTAGAAAGGGATTCAATCGGTTCCCACTTTTCGTTTAAGGAATAAACTGTTATTGGGTTAACGGTTTAAACTATATGTATAAGCTATACACATACCTATCATCAACTGATTATTGTATCACTGTTGGGCACCGCGGTCGTCACAAAATGAGCAATATTTACGTTACAGCGCGCTAGCGCTACCCAAATGCGGATTGGTAGATTTTCATACATTTTTAAAGAACTTTTTAAGTAAGGTACACTATATATTTGATCTTTATTTTAAATAGTAACTAAATATAATAAACACATAAAAATTAATCCAATATCATTGCCGCCCTCGGATATATTCAACTATAAATACGAGTAAAAAAAGAATCGTATACAAAGACAACCAAGCATCAATCCTCAGGTCGAAGTTTTAATGGCTTATAACTATAATCTTCAAAACAGACCTCATTCGCTCTCAATATTTTGTCATAATGTAGAAACTCATGAAGATGTAACTACAATAACCTACTACTCTACCCCACCGTATACCAATAATGACCTGCATTGCATGCAGCACGCAATTCACTCGATGATAATTGGCAATTGCCACCCTTGAACATATGTAACCAATCCCAGATAAGATTAAAATCATACCTGAGGTCGGTCACAGATGCGATGCTACCCCTGAGGACTAAGTTGCTACGCTTCGAATAAATATATCTCCCTTGCCACACCCATGAAACCAGTGTCGTTATTAGGCAAAAAAAAGTGGGACGGTGGTGCTTCCGGAGCCGAACCACAAAGGGTTCTATTATCTATAAAATACTGTTTCTATGTAATGATTGTAACAGCAAATACTTAACAGTAATACCGATACAAGCTGATCGTCCACTCGAGCACTAGTTACGAATGACGTCCACCGATATCGATTACGAGGCTTCAGTGGCGCTTATCGCGATCAGATTTCGCGACTTAGGTCGGCTTAGTAACAAGACCTTGGGGGTGGCTATATAAAAATAATGCTAAGCCCCGTTCCAGTTAGCTGAATCATTAACCTATTTAGACAGATAGCCAGCCGCTCCTATGGTTCAATCTTTTAATTTGAAAGATTTTACTATAATGATCATACGCTGTATGTAACTTTAAAATAAAATAAACGCTTTCAATAGTTTCATTATTAAAATACGAGCGAATTTGCTAAGTTAAAATAGGGCTAGCACACGAACAGTTTTGGCGAAGTAAAAGTGTAGCACGATGCTCATTACATTAGAGCGATGCCATAAATATAAGCCGTACCGTAAAAAACGCGTTCAAAAACGTAACTCAAAGCCTTCCCAAACAGTCGAATGTGAGGGAGAGGCTGGTTTAACTAATTCAAGAACTCAACCGTTGCCATAGCAACGCATCGAGGGCGCTCGCGGCCCAACTTCCTTCCGCCTTTATAATTTCCCGGACGATTGGATACTGGCAGTTAACTGGAAACAACGGCTGCACAAGCAATTGAAGAACTAGAAACTCGTCAACAAATCCGAGAGAGTAACTAGCGAGCTGTCCAATTGTTGGGGCGGACGGGAGATAAATGATGCCGAACTATCCACACAACTAAACGAGATGAATCAAGCCTTTTATACTAATGACGAAAGGAATACAAAGTTATAATTCGATTGTATTTTCTTAATAATAGTATTACGTGTCACAATCTGAATTTTAATTAACAGCTTTACAAACTCCAATAAAATCATGAACGCAAACACATTCACTCCTTTGGCGATGCGAATCCGCTATCGGTAAGCATTCCCCGATTACAACTTACTTTTCAATCAGTCACTAGATTAATTCAATTCTGTTCAATCTACGCGAGTCGCATAGTGGAATCAATTCTATTTGAGGAACGAGAAACGGTAGGAACAGGGATCAAGCAACTCGCGGAGATAAGACCAGCGGAGACCCTCGAAACAAGTCCGGAGGGGAGCCGCGCTTCTGTAAGTCTGGTATTAGTTGGAATTACGTTTCCCAGAGTCTTTTATCGAGTATGAGATAGAATCCTCGTGTATCTCGAGATAAAGTAAGACTCAACTTATTACGATCCAGCAGCTCGAGCGCTTGAATTTAATTTAAGTAATTTTCTGGATGTTGAATACGAGACGATCTTGTTTGCGACTGGACTTTATTGTTGAAACGCTAAAAGAAAAGTAATTTCGCTCGAAAAGTAATCTAAATACAGAGAGTTGCCATCTCAGGATGATCTCAGGTGACGTATTCTTCGAGTTTATTCGGTTACGGCGCGAGTTTGTCGCGCTGACGTCCACTCATTTCTCATCAGTGTAATACGACGGGACTTACATGCATTACGTGGAATTATCCCGTCGGGCCGAAAGTTTTCTACAAACAGCTCGCGGTGATATATTAATGTAATATACTTACAAACCTACAGTCCTAACGAGTTTGGCCACCGGAGAATAAATGTAAGAAAAGTTCGCGGAGGCTTTCGCCGAGTTATGAAATGAATAAGTGTCACGTGAACTGTATGTAGCTTTATGTTGCCAAGAGATAAGAGCCATTGTAGTGACAGTGAACTGTGTTTGTTAACAAACGTTGTAGTGGCGCTCCCGCACAGCCGGCAGCGACTGTGGGACACCCAGAGATATGTATGTATGTACATTCATTCCTTTGAAATAAGGAAAACAAAGAGGCTCGATAATAACTTGATAAATTATTCATAAAGCGTCCGCTCCTATCGAGCTCGTGTTGAAAAGATTTGATGATAGCGAGAACAGATTTCGTGAGGCGCCGACGAATATTCTCGGTGAAAAATCGTATATCTTTCTCGTACTGAAAAAACAATCTGATGATGTGAAGTGGGGGTTGGTAATAAGAATACAGCGTTATTCTCCAAGGGTGTGGGTACTTGAGACTACTGCTATAAAACTGTCAGTATCACGATGCCATAAAATTTCCCGCAAGGATCCTCGACTGCGCCGCATCGCACGGCTGAAACTGCAACCGACGTCCTTTACTTTTAAATTACGACAGTTTAATAGTGAGCTTAAATTAATTTACCAGAGTAAACCCAAGATTGTGATCGGAGAACACACTGACAGATAATTAAAAATACTTTACATATACCTCACTGAATTAAAGGTTATTAATTTAATAAAGTATTGTAAAATACATTTGAACAGTAACCGATTAGTTATATAGATAACATAATTTCGTATAGAAAAAATATAAAACGAAAATATGTTTATATTGTGGCAATATATAATAAACATTGATTGACTTATAAAATAACAATTATTTTTACATAATACACACAAGCAAACACACGCGTACGTACGCACGCACACACGAACGCACGCACGCGAAATGAAACACACACATAGAACAATCTATACTAACAGGTACTAATATTCGCTATAAAGATAACCGCGCTTGTTTAGTTACCGTATTAAATTCGATAGAGCCATTTTCCCAAAGTAAGCACATTGCACGTCATATATTAGATTTAATAGTGTGGGTGGAGTGGGGTGAGCGGCGACTCTATTGTATCGCAGAATTAATGCGTCTGGGGCTTCGGAGTTACGAAAAAAATAATAAATCCGCTCACAACAATAAAACAAACAGAGCTGAAGGTAATTATTCCCGCAATATTTTACTTAAACCGCTTGTTGTGAAATATAACTTTTAATCGAGTTCTGTGACCATTTTTTGGAGTCAAGTATTATAAATCGTTTAGATTGTTTTGTACAATTAAACGCAAAGAAACAATAATTATATATAAATAGTTTTTATGACATGACAGTGGTTTTATAAAGGTGGTAGAACCCTTTGTAGTTCGACTGCGGCGGCACCACCGCCATACTTATTTCTGCCTAATAACAGCAGTGTTAAGCGCTACTGTGTTCTGGTTTGAAGGGTGTGGTAAGGGAGA